>JAMQGT020012523.1:0-303216 GCA_024447675.2 Pterophyllum scalare | reverse complement strand
TTATTTTTACATTTTACATTTGGGCATACTTTTGTTGTATTAAGTACTTTTAATGAAATTAAGGTGTTAAGATTTTTGCTAATTACTCACTATATATCAAATAATGTAAAAACAAACAAAAAAAACCATCCTTGAATAATCCTACATTTCTGTAAGTTTGTTTATTTAATTAGGATCCCCATTAGTGTTGGCCACGGTCTTAGCTTCTTCCTTACTCACTCAATCTAACATCACAACATATCAACAAAAAAACAATCCTCTTAAAAATTTTTGTAAAGAACAGAAAAACTAATTTATAACAGAAAAACAAAAAGCCACAATCAAAATGTGCAAGAACATTCCTGTATCCTATTTCAAGCATTAATAAAATTCCACAGCATGAAGAAAGATACTCTTTTAAAATGACCACAAAGCTTGTATCGGCAGTGGCTACAGTCAGCGTACTTACTAAACCTAATGGACTGGTACTTATACAGCGGCTTTCTACTCAGCTGAGCACTCAAAGGGTTTTCTCAGATCGTACATACATTCATAAGATGCTTTTATCTATGCCTAAGTGCTGTGTAGCATGCATACAGGCTCACACTCCAATGGACACATCAGAGGAAACTCAAGGTTCATTATCTTGCCCAAGGATACTTTAACACGCAGACTGATGGGAGTCAGAGATCGATCCACCCACCTTCCAATTGGTAGATGACCCTACCACCTGAGCCACAGCTGCCCGAGCTTACAGCACCTGGTATTCCCAGGCAGTCTCTCCATGTACTAACCAGGCCTGACCCTACTTAGACATCCAAGATCAGGCATCCTTAAGCAAATTACTCTAATCTGTATGTCACCTCTGTCTTAAAAATCCTTAAAAAAACCCAGCAGTAACTATGTGACAAGCAGAGTGATAGATTACCTCTGTCCTTTCGTCTCCCTGCCACTAACGTGCCCCAACCACAGCAAGGATATCCAGCAGCCTCTCCCAAGGTTCTGCCACCACTGACGATTTTTCTGTCAGGCCATCAATCACATAACGCTGGGAGGCACGGGATACGCTGGGTGACTTCAGAGTCCCACCTTCCTGAGAGCCTGAAACAGAAAACAAAAGCAAGCCAAAAATCAATGAGGCAGGCAGTAAACAGAAAAAAAAAGATGTAAAAGTTGACTGTGGAGTAAAACATTTTAATGGCCAAAGTGATCCCATTGGGTTAGCACTGAGATAGAACAAGAAGAACAAATTCATCATAGTGCATCTTTACCTTGTATCTGTCCATCAGGTGAAGGTCCACGGGTAACATAGCCAATATAGAATTCAGCTGCTTTTAGCATGTATTTCTGCATTAGGCTGGCTGGCAAGCGCATGTCCATGTTATTTGTAACCAAAGGAAGCACGTCACATACTGTAGGAAGAAAAACTGTATGAAGCAAGTGCTTTTGTCAAATAAATTAAAATGGCTTTAAATAAAATATTTACTCACCAAAAAGTTTCCTGAAGCAGTTGACAGGAGTTTCCAAATTCTCTGATGCCTCTGCTTCCAACAACGTCTCTCCCAAATTGACCTAACAGTGCATCAGATTATTAGCACTCACTGTTTAACAGCTTTTTACATTACATTCAGTTCTCAAAAGATAACACTAATATTACACACCCCATGTTGGACCACAGACTCTGGAAAGCGTTTCAGCAGAAGGAGCAGCATCTCTGCCTTCTCCAAAGTGTTGAAACACTGCTCCGTGGCTTTCAGCAGCATCTCACACTGCACGCGACCAGGCAGTGTCTCAAAAAGTCCTGGAAACAAAAGCACCTGTTAGATTTCCAAGACAATCACTGTTCATTGTCACACTTTCCACTGCAAGGCATGTGAGGTTCAACTCCCCTCACCTCTTAGAAACTGTGCATGTTTGTCCTGTGAGTCACTCCGCAGGGCAGCTGTGATGACACTGATCTCACGCCAAACAATGGGCTGATCTGGAAAGTTTATGAACCTAAAGAAAAATCATTGGCAAGTGAGAGCTCAGACTAAGAATATGCAACTTGACATTACCGCTTGTAACTCACATGTCACACAGCAGCCGGCCTGCTGAGCTGTCTTTCTGCATTGCGTTCAATGGTGTACATTTCATACTGCGAAAACAAGAAGCGCAATGTGTAAGGTTGCTGGAGAAACTCTTCTATCTGAGGTGCTTGACTGACAGGTTTAGCAGCTGGGGGAGATGCTTAGCATTACCTGTATGTTGAAGTCTGCAGGGTAAAGGGTCCGGGCAGTGATGAGCCAGGCTTTGGCCGCAAAGGGATCATCAGAGACCAGCTCCCTGGCTCTTTTCACCAAAAATTCACAGTCCTTTTGAGCTGACATCCTATATTTTTAGGGTCTGGGTGCCGGATGTGGCAAAATGTCAACATATGCATGTGTGTTTTAACGTAGCAGGAAAATGTAACGCTACAGATAGCAACATTAGCTAGCTAGCGTCAGCTATGTGGTTTTCAGCTGACATATTTGCAATAACTAATCACCAGACCGCCGTCTATGATCCAACTATCCTATTTAAATATAAAAACCATGCGTGCGAAGACACGCACAAGCAATTAAGAGAGATAAACGTTTATTTATCGACGCACCTCCTAATATTACCATTGAGAAGTCACGACGCTTCGTCTTGTTTTACGACAGTTGCACAAAACTACTACCGGATCAGCTAGTTGTACAAAAATAAATAAATAAAAAATAATATTCTAATATGCTTCACTTCAAAAATAATGTGGAACAACGAAATAATGTAAACAATTCACTTTTGTTGTTAAATGTTAACTGTTAAATACAATATTTTCCTAAACAAATCCAAAATCTCCGAATCGGCCGTTGCGCCGTGTCTACGCGCTAAGGTCGACAGCAGTGCGCAGGCGCACAAACGCTCTCCTGTCACCTGCGTTTCTGAGGGCCTGCAGACACGACCTAGAGCAGAAAAACAGCACTCTACCTCCTCCAGGGACAAGACAGTAGCTGGTTTCACTGCAGGTAAAGACTCCATTGTGGGCCTTGTGTGACCAAAACTGCGCGATTTTTTTTTTGCCTGTTGATTTTCAAGTTGCTGCGGGCCATGTCTCCAACCAAACATGGACCAATACTTGTCCGCTTGACTCTGATCTTGCTAGTCACTTAGCATGCTAGTTGCACAGAAGTCTTCGCGTAGCATGCAGTCATTATGTTTCCCACCTCTTTCTCGATTTATCTTAAACATGAGTCCGATCTTGTGATACGTAAGCGAGGAGACCCAGGCACTAGCGCTGCTCAGCTAGCGACTCAGTCTAGCATTTGTGTATGTTGCTGTTACTAAGCGTGCTAACACGTCAGTGATGTGTTGATCTTTCCTACGTAATTCACAGAAAAACAACTAATGGCGTCCGTGTGTCCTTGATGTTTTGCCATGTGCATCAAAGTTGGAAAAACTGTTTTGGCACAACACGTTACTGAATCCCGAGTAATGGGTGCACAGAGGGCGTGTTCGCCTTAGATTGAGTTGTGATAGGATGATGAGCTTCTGCTCCAATTTGAGTGAAAATATGTGGATTATAATACTTTTGTTTAACGTTATCTGTAATGGGACCATAATAACTTATTGCGTTAGAATTTGACTTAATCTAATGTAAGTGCAGAACCTTCTGGAAGGAGGTGTTGTCAAATATCCAAAATAAATAACCTAACGCACTCTGTTATAGTTTTGCCCTAACATGCAAGTAGTGTAATAAAAGGGATTTGTTGACCCTGTATTTTTGATCAGATGCCAAAATTGTGGCACTGACCTGTATGCTTACATATACAATCTTTTTCCTTTTTGCATCGTATTTGGTGCGATTAGGCAAGTCAACAATGGGATGAGACACAAAAATTCTCTTTACTTTAAAACTCAGAAGTGTTTTAAATGCCACAATGATTTTATACAAGATTTCTTTGGTTGATGTTCCGTGACCTCTGATAACCTCGCAGGGTTTTATATACTGAAAACATTGACGTTTACTTATAATTTTGGTATGACCTTGCAGTTCTTTAGGCACTTTTTTTTAACTGCTGTTGTGTCTCACATGATGTACCAGTTACTACAGTGGTCATGGCGAATACAGGGGCGTAGTGAGTACGCACACAATGCACATTACAGTAACAGGTTTCCCTCCCTGTGGCTTAGCCTGCACGTATCAGGCCACTAAGTTGTGTAATACTCTTATCAGTTGGCAGTTGGGGCAGTGTAATTGTACAAGTTTAAGGCAGGTTATTGAGCCAAGAACAGTTCAGCCAGCTTTAGGCCACATTTAGTGAGTATGAGCTGCAGATTTATTTTTGATTGGTATTTGACAAACCACACATTATATGTAATATCTTGCATCTTGTATTTGTTTAGGTGAAATGACATAAAAAAATGATTCTGATATTTCCTCTTTCTAATGTGGTTCATAAACTTTCAGAAGTGCATTGATGTGATGCTGGAGGATAAGGCTGTGGTGCACTGGGCCTCCAATGGCTGTTAGCACCATGGACTCCGAGTCAGCACGGACACCTCAGACCCAAGCTGCCCTGAGAAAAGGAGGCCATTCCCTGCTGTCTGCTGGCATTCTAACCACCAGGTTGGGACCTCATGGGAAGCACTATGTCTGCGGTTCCATTGCGGCCTTTACCAATATTGTGGTGACCTTTCCTATCCAGAAAGTGCTCTTCCGCCAACAGCTGCATGGCGTCTTGGCCATTGACGCGGTGCGGCAGCTCCAAAGGGATGGGCTGAGGAATCTTTATCGTGGCCTGCTTCCCCCACTACTCCAAAAGAGCACTACAGTAGCCATCATGTTTGGCTTGTATGAGGACTTCTCTAGAGTCTTACTAGACCAGGCTGGGAATAGTGGTGTGCCAGAGCTGATTACAAGAAGCTTTGCTGCAGCTTTGGCAGGAACTGCAGAGGCCATCCTTACGCCGTTTGAGCGTGTGCAGACTCTCCTACAAGACCACCGGCACCACGGGCGCTTCAACAACACAGCACACACCTTTCGGACACTCCTGACAGAGTATGGCATGAGAGAGTGCTACCGTGGCCTCGTGCCCATACTACTGCGTAATGGCCCTAGCAATGTTCTCTTCTTTGGGCTCAGGGGGCCTATTAAAGAGCAGCTACCTGAAGCTACAAGCAAGACCGGTAACTTAGTTAACGATTTTGTGTGTGGAGGGGTGCTGGGGGCAGCCCTTGGCATCATGTTCTACCCATTAAATGTGGTCAAATCGCGGGCTCAGTCTCAGGTCGGTGGATCCTTCCAGCCTTGCAGAGAGGTGCTGTTAACAGTGTGGAGAGAGAGGGGTGGCAGCATAGCCATGCTGTTCAGAGGAGCCCACCTCAACTACCACCGCTCTCTTCTCTCCTGGGGGATCATCAACGCCACCTACGAGCTGTTGCTCAAGCTCTTATGAGAAGAGGAATGGAGAGGACAAATGGAGGTCTAGAGTGGAAGAGGAAGTGTTTAAAGTGTGGGAGGGGAACGAACAGAGGTACAGAGCCAGTCTGACGTGACAAGCGAGAGGGTGTAAAGTAAAGCCAGTACACTTGCTGTCCAACATTTCCAGAACTGAAAGATAAGAGTCAAGCTGCACTTCTGATGGGGGGCCAACCGTCACTGTAAGATAACTACCTGCTATTGTTAATTTCTGCTGTCATCAAAGTATTAAAAGCAGGGCTCACACAGAACTTGTGCCAGGGTCCAATTGATATACCCATGTTTGCTCTGTGTCATAAAGTTTGAGGGCGCAAAGCAAAACTCCTGAGGTCTTTTTCAAAGTTTTAAAGGAAAGGTAACTCGACCTGATTCACTGTTTTGTGAGAGAAGCCCTTTATTTAGATGTGCTGTTTGCTGTGGTGTTTGTTTGACCAAGAGCGCCTCCTCTGTGAAGATAAGCTCTGCCACTAAAACAGCTTTGTGTTTTGTTTTTTTTTCTCATCGAGATGTTCAGAGAATTGTTCTTGTGCTAACTCTCCACAAGGTCGCAGTAAATTAAGACATCAGAAGACGAATGTTTAAGGAAGTGGCTGTTGAAAACAGTATTAGTGTCACACAAATTCTAACAAATGGAAGACAATAAGCTTTTTTTTCTTTCTTTTTTTTTTAAGAAAGGTCTCTGTTTTCATATGATTTGGTTAATTGAAATTTTTTGTTAAATACCGTTTTGTCCTGATTTAATTTCTGAAGTGCTACTGCCAGTGGATTTGTTTGTTTTTTTTATTTTGTGTGTGTGTGTGTGTTTGTGTGTGTGTGTTGACAAGTGCCCTGTGGTGTAGTTGCAGATCTTGTCAGTTTTTAAAAAATATTGGAATACAGGGGGAGAAAAAAAAAATCTGGATGTCTAATACAGCAAAGGGGAGAAGAAGACGGCCTGTGGTAGAGCTCTGCATCACTACTGCTCTTTTATTGGCTATAAAACAAAGTGTTCTTCAGTGTTTGTTTCCTTTTTTTAAAACTTACTGCCATTTATTTTATTCACGTATCTCTCCCCCTTTGCCCACCTTTTAATATCTTCTTCTGTCATGCTTGCTCTCCTCTCTGTAACATCTGTTCAGACATACCGGGCTCAGATTTCAAGCTTGAGTAGCTGCAGTCACCATCCAGCAGCTCTTGCTGAGTACGACAGCCCGAAGAGGAAAGTGCATGCTGCTTGGACACTTGAGAGAGGCTGCAGAGTAATGGTACAGAGAGAAGACAGGGACAGAGGGTAATGTTCAGTGGCACAAAGCTCAAGCTGCCATGTAAATGGATCGCTTGGCCTATTTCTTCAAGTCTTCACTCTGAAATGTTCAGAGTGTGTTGCTTTTCATGATATTCCTTCAGGATTTCCTCTTCAAAAGTGTATAAAGTAATGCTGTTAATCGCTTTCCTGAAGCACAAGTCTCCAGATCACTATAAAAATGAAATGTATTAGTAATTGCACTAAAATGTAGAAAATCTGTCAATTAAAACATGAATAAATACAAAGAGTACTTGGGGGGCAGAATGACTGTCATATTTTCACAGAAAGAAGGAAAATGGTTTCCTTATGTAGCTGAGGCACACTATGAAACTGTGTTTTTGTGTATGTTGTGCAACCTCTTTATCATTGCTCAGCACCTCTGGGTCATACAGTAATCGTGTAAACTCTCTGACCTCTTTTTTCCTTATTCACAGTAATCGATCAGTCAAACGGCAATATCATACAGTCTCATAGATCGTAGCAAAGATGGAATTAAGACCGGATTGTGAACGAGAAGCCGAGAATTATGCACACTGCCATTTCAGGGTTTTTTTTATGTGCTTGGAAAGAAATTACTCTGACATCAATTCAGCACTGTGTGGCCATGTTTTGGGTCAGTACAGAGTGCTACTTTCTAGATTTACTGTGTCAAGAAGTCAGACAGCAGATAATGATCAGATTAAGGACAATCTGACAGAGGGACTTTGGGATCCAGAAGGGCTGAGCTGCTGTTGCTACAAAGCCTTTCAGCTGTCTGCGCCATATTAAGTGTCTTTCTGACTGCTGACTTAGATGAAATCTAAAACTTTTTTTATGTTCAAATTTATTATCTAAAAATCTTTGAATCGTAGTAGCAGAATTGTTGCTCTAACTTGGCTTAGCTGGCTCTCTACATAATTTGGAGATCGGTACCAGATGAGAGAAAGCAAAAAGAGAGGAGGGGGTGGCCCCATGCTACATGCAGAGGTAAAAGCTGTGTTCTAGAAAGTGTAGAAAATGAATACTGAAAAAGCAAGCCTTCATTAATTACAATACTGTGCAAAAGTCTTGAGCCACCCCTCATTTCTTTATTTTATATTTTCAACAAGCCAGACTTGGAATTTTTAAAGTGGTCTTGAGCAGCAGTTCTCCAGGCTTTCCACAGGTCTGTTTTTATTGGACATTGGCTGCTTTTTCACTCGTTTTCAGTCCAGTCCTTGTACATGACCATGTTTTTTTTGGTGTGTTTTAAGCCACTTAACACTAACCTATAAATCATTCAAGCATAAAGAAGGCACTAGCTCAAGGGATGAATCAGAACCGATTTAAAATTGTATCTTTAGCTACTTTGTTACTAGCAGTCTGTTGCAAAAGTTTTTGTCATTTGTTGTCATTTTTTTAGTTGAATCTATGAAAACTGCCAAAAAAAAACACAGTTTGACAAGCATAAGATTGTATTTTTGAAGCAACAAAGTGACAACTATTAGCTATTAGCTGAAAATGTCATATCTTAGCATGGCGTGCAGTGTGTCTTTGGAGGACAAAAGAAGAATCAATATGTATGAAGGAAGTCAAGAGAGAGGTACAACAGTGATTGCCTACAGCCATCTGTAAAATATAGTGGAAGCTCTGTCATGGAGCTGCATTTCAGCCAGTGTTGTTGGAGATCTTGTCAAAATTGATGGAATTATGAACACAGAAACGTGCCAACAGATTATGATCCACCATGCAGTATCATTTGGAAAAGATCTTATTGGCCATTAAAGGCTTCATTTTTTTAGCATGACAGTGATCCTATACACAGTGCCACGTGAAAAACATACCTGATAGAACACACAGTGGAACGCTATCAGTTATGGATTGGCCTCCCCGGACCTCAACACAATGACCTCATATGTGAAGCAGATTGGAATCATCTTGACAGAGAACAGGACAAAAGGCAGCCAACATCCAAAGAAGAGATTTAAATTTCCTTCAAGAAGCCTGGAGAACTGTTCCTGAAGAGCATTTAAAGAAATTACAAGAGAGCTGTCTAAGAGAGTTTAGGCTGTGTTGAGGAATAAAGGTGGTCACGCCAATTATTGACTTTTAAACTCATTGGAACTGTACAAACTCTGTTTTTGCCTTATATACTGTATGTAGCATGTGCTTGCATATGTTTCAATAAATTTCTGCGTCTACTTCTCATTTTCTTTGCAACATATAAAAAAAATGAGGTGTGACTCAAGACTTTTGCCCAGTGCAGTTGTAGTGTATAGATGGTACAGAGGCTATAAGATTCATATTTAAATATTAGTTTCTCTGCTGAAGTGAAACATTCACTACAGGGTTGGATATTAGTGTACATTGGTGCCTCTGAAGTCTTATGATCTCATAAATAACACTTGATATTTATGTATAGAGCGTTATGAATTGGATGTCGGTAAATGAAATTGCACATAGTTCCAGTCGGCAATTCCCAAATACTCAAAGACAGCATTATTAAGGTCAGTGTTTCATTTATTCCCAAAACAATACATTTCTTGGTACATTAACTTCAGTTTATGTGGGGATGGAAAAGTGGCTGCTTCTGTAGAAACACAGTGTACTCTCTGACTCTGAAATGCTGTTCATACAATGTTCCCGTACAGAAAGAAGTTGGTGACGCAGGCACTCTTTACTGTTTGAGCCTGCCTAATGAACAACAGGAGACACTCCTGAGACTTTACACAATGTCTTGATGTTAGTGCGTTGATGGATGCTGTACAACCACCTTGACAAAATTTCCCTCTGTCATCAGTCTGGAAGATTAAATAAACTACCTTTCTCCTCACCAGCTGTCTCTCAACACTTAAGCAGTCTTTATTTCACTTAATCTCCTTATCATATTTGAATAAGCAACTGCTGACTGATTTGGCTTAATTAACTTCCTGTTGTAGGTGGCTCAAGTAAATCCTTCAAATCGGATGGCATCATGTGATATGGAGGAGCTGATGAGTGAACACTGTACATCAGCAAACTGATCGAGCAACATAGTCCTTTTACTGAGAATTCACAGACATCAGTATAGACAGGAGTCTTTATATTGACAAAATGTTAATGCCATGCGACCTTGCAAAACGTTGCAATCCTCAATGCAGAAAGTTTTCCAGAAACAAGACAAAAGCCAACATTCCAAACAAAGAAAGCACCCATTATATTCAAACAAACATAATGCAGTTGCTGTTGTTTTTAATGTTAGCGCAAAAAAATTAAAAATGAAAACAGAGTATGTGGGGGGAAGGGGGGACGAGGAGTTTATGTTTGCATAGCCATAAACTAAGGTAGGGACAGAATAGGACACAGATATAAATGTATATCTACAGTTCTGAACCCAGCATCGACCATCAGCCCGTCCGTCAGTCAGTATTTTATTAATAAAGTGGTACACTCCAAGAGGAAACCACAGCAGGGAACAGTTGTGGCTCAGTGTTTTAAGACTTTGGATCTTTGCTACATCTGGATAGAGTTTAACAGTCACTCTTGTGCCTTGTCAAAAACATTTTTAACTACATAAATAAGGTCCCATGTTTGGCTGGACCTCACCCACACATTCCCAGAAAATATATACTGTATGTAGTGTCCTTTGGATGAAAACTAGAGTAATGATATAATACTGCATACATTTGGGTAATGGTGTTATATCCAGGAAGTATTCACACAGAGTCAGTATGGACAGGGAAGGGGCAGAAAAAACACTTTACACAAGGGTACGTGTCTCATAAAAAGGTGCAATCTGTAACAGTCAAAAGTGCTTTCCCTGCTGTGTAATGGTAGAATCGTGACTGTAACGTTGAAAAACTAAATCCTTAAAAAGGTGCAAACCCTGCACATATAAAACAAATCAGTTTATTAATATATTTCACAAGTGAGATATAGAATAGTTCCTGTAGTTTGTCAGTAAATTTTCCGTAATAATAAACTTAGAAAATGACAATTTACAGATTACACCTTGTGGAGTGGAACAATTTTTAAAGCAGCGAAAGATAACATAATACTGTCTCAAAGAGGAGGAAAAAATAAAATATCCAGTGACATCCATAGTTCTTTTTTCCTCACCAGAGACCTGCCAGTCACAGATCATGGTGCAAATATTGTAAAAATAAATACATAAATACATACATGGGTAATCCATCATTACATACATACACATATTGTATCATAAAATAAGAGAATTATAAGATAATTATAAAATTCCTATGTACAAATGCATAGTCCATATGCGTCCAAGGAGAGGCTTAGCAATGAAGTTACATCGCTCCGTTTAGGGCTGTGTTTGTGTTTCAACGTGGGTGTGTGTGTGTGTGATGTGTGTGCTGTGGTGTAGTGTGCATGGCACTTACTGTACAAAGAACACAGGAGCTACACACCAGATAGCGCTGTGCAGCTTCTTCTTGTCTCAACCTGTAGAGTCAGTGTGTTATTAGTGGGTAAAAGTTCACAGATCAAAAATTAAGAGGTACGTGTCCGGGTGTTTCTGAGGGTTCTACTGCAGGTGTCCGAAAGAGCTGTGTGAGTGCGAATACGGATGAAATGAGCACAGTGCATCGTTTGGCTAGCAGCCTTACCCCATCACCCTCTCCCTGACCCTGTCCAGACCCAGTGACGCCCCCACTCCTACCCCCTGCCCCAGCGCCAGTTCCAGCTGTCTCAACAGCCCCAACAAACTCCCGATACAGACTCACTATCTCTTTCAGTTTGTCCATGGCCTCTTGGCTGTCACTGTCCTCAAATTTGTGGGCCAGATTTGTGTTATGGCACATGTCACAACCGGGGCAAGGATTTGTTCGCAGGCAGGCTGCTGACAGCTGTACTAGGGCACTAAAACTGTTGGATAAAGAACGTAGGGCTTCATCAGGCGCCCAGCCTACCCGTGTGGCCCGCTGACATCCAGATGCTAATCGTCGAGCCTCAGCCTGAAGAAGACTCCTCTCAGGCTCCGTCATGGTAGCAGGGGTCATCCCAGGACACTTTAGGCTTGGTGCTGGGGTAGTTCTGTCTTCGGTTCCATTGTGATTTAGATCAGGCCCTACTTTTATGTTTGTGCTATCTTGCTTTGCATTTTGGCATGATGTTTGTTGGCTTTGCTCAAATGTACCTCTTTCTAAAACCAGAAGAAGCTGATCTATATCTTGACGCAGAGAAGCAAAGCCCCCCTTCAGCCCACCATAATTCTTGTTAGTTAGTGAGCGAAAAGGACCACCGAGTGATGTTGTGGGTGAAACTGGACATGAAACAAGAGGACTGAGTTCAGAAGAGGTGGTGGAGAAAGTAGACAGTGGGCGAGGGTTGTCTCTCAGCAGTGAAAGAATATTGGGTTTTAGAGAGGGTGTTGTTGGAGAAGGGGCAGGTGCCGGCTGGACAGGTTTGGGGCGTACGCGACGGGAGAACTCATAAACTGTGAGCTCGTCATCAAAGCTGACGCCATCCTCGGTGTCTCCACTGAAACAGTTGGCGTAAACAGTGCGGCAGCCGCATGCCTCCCGGTGTTGCTGTGGAGGGGTGCTGTCTGCTAGTGAGGAGGTTGGTGAGTCACCACCAATCTCCATGCTGGACACACCTCCCAACCCCACTGCTGAGTGAGACCGTGACTGAGGCTGCTCTGATGAAACACTGCTGCTGTGTGCAATATTTTCTCTAAAACTCAGATTAGGGTGGGAGCCATTTGTGCCACTGGCTGTTTTCATGTGTGATGACAATTCTTGGGCCTCTTTGATTGTTGCTATGACAACCTCAGCACCATCATCTAAAATGGCCCCTTTGCTTTCTGATTTTGAGGCCACACTCTCTTTGTCCTTGACAGGAGTTTTGTTTAAGTCTGATAAACCACTGGCTACAGACAACCCAGAGCCAAATCCAGATGTGTCTCCATTGATGGAGCTAGTGGATGGATAGTCCAGAGTTCCTAGAATCTCCTGGGAGCGGGTCATGTACCAAGGCAGGGCCTGAATCTTCCCTCGAAGGGCAGAGGCAGGTAGTCTGCCTCCTAGACTGGAGGAGCTTGTTCTCAAGTCAGATCCTGAACCAGATCTTCCAGGCTCTCTGCTTTCTAGCCCCCCTTTAGAATTGGTTGAGGTGAGGGAGGTAGTAAGCGTAAGAGGCGCATCTGTATTTTTGGGTGAAAGGCTCTCGTGGCTCAGGGAGACCCTTCTAGGTCCTGACTGGATGCTACCATTACGACTGCTCCAAGGGTGGATTCCATTTGGTGGACTGATGGCATCCTTAAAGATCCCTTTGTTTGGATCAGTAGGGGAGACAGGAGAACTAGCAGGTAGCGATAAGGGGTGAAGATTGCTGGGTGAAGTTGCTTTGGGAGGCACTGGAGGGGGAATTGATAGCTTTGTTCCTGAATTGGAGCGAGGGATAGAGGTTAGGTTTGGTGGCCTCTTTGTTAGCAGGTCAGTTCCACTGCTTTTCCCCTCACCTTCAGGAATTTGCATTTCATCAGGAATGTATTTTTCTTTTTTGGAAACAACACCTGCTCCATTCTCTACATCTTTGCTATGTTTTGGGCTGTTTTCCTGCCTTTTTGTCTTTTCTTTATCATGTGGTAATGATTGCTTGCTATATCGCACTGCTGTGATCAGGGATGATGACAGAGGCAATCCACCTGATGTGACAGACTTGAACTCCATGGTGTCTGGCTCCATTTCAAGGAGTTCAGAAGACAAACGTCCAGAGGCATCCCCATTGCATTGGGCATATGATCTCCCATGCTGGGGAGACTTGGGAGGAATGATCTGAGGTTTGGGAGGCAGCTGGGGCTTCGGTGCCAATGGTGGTTTAACCTTAACATCAGGTTTCTGTGATGGCTTTGGAGGACTGGCTTGCTGGTTGTTGAGTTGATTTGAAGGGGCTTTAAATGACTCTGCTTCCCTCTTGGTTTCATAGGATTGGCTTTTACTGGCAAGTGGAGATGATGGCTCTTTCCCTGGGACAGATGGAAGACCATTCCAGGTTCCACTCAAACGATTAGCATTGCGTCGGTCAGCCAGCTCAGCATCTTTAAGTGAAAGAGATAAATTAAAAGAAAAGAACAGAAAGGGAGAGGTATTAATGGACTCGTATAAACCTTCCCACAATGATTTTTGTCACAGTGTTGTCACATGTCTCCAATACTTTAAAAAAAAACAAACTGATTGTCTTATCAAGCATGCTGTAAACAAACCTGATAGATCAGGAACTGGTGGAGTAAATCTCTCTTGTGCATCAAAAAACTCATCCTCAGAATCTGAGACATTGTCTTTGACCAAAAGAGCTGGTTTGGGATTGGGTGACGGTGTCAAAAACATACCTTCTTCATCCTTTGACAGGCGGTTCTCAGCCTGTCCTGTTTTGTGCCCAGGAATTGAACTTGTCCTTAGTGGGACTTTGGGAGGAATTTTTTTCTTTCTTTTAATAGGTGATCTTTGAAATGGTATGCTGTCAATCATTCTCAAATCTCTCGAACTAGGAATCTTAGAAATACGTCTAAGTGTCTCGGCCCCCCGCTCTTCATCCTCTTCATCGTCATCATCATCATCATCATCATCATCATCATCATCACTAGTAGCCTCAGGTGGGCTTGGTAGGAAATCGGCCTTGGAGAGGTCAGCAAAGCAGAGGCAAGAGCTGTCATTCCCGCGGTAATTGAGGTTGGTGGGTCTTAGGGGCCCTTGGTGGCGTTTTGGCTCCAGGAGGTAGGGGTGGTGAACGTCCAGGCTAGAAACATCCTCGCCTGTGTGCGGGCTGTGAAGGCGAGCCCTGGATTTGGCAGCAGCACTGCTCTCCTCCATGGCGGCGCTTAAGGAACCGCTGGACAAGCTGGAGAAGCTGCTGGTGACCCGTGGGTCAGTGTGGTACCAGGTAGTCTCCAGGTTCATTTCTTCATCCATAACACTGAATTTACGCAGACCACTTCCTGTTGCTCCTCCTTCTTCTGGACTCTCATTTTCTTTACCTTCTGTTGTCACTACTATCTTCACTTCCTGTTTGCCTTTGTGCTCCTCTTTCTCTTTTCTTTCTTCCTCTCGCCTCTTCCCTTCCTCCTCTCTCCTTCTCTCTTCCCAGTCCTGACTTGCTGGGTCTGGGCGTTTGTAATTCTGAGAATCCATTGGGTCATCGTCATCTGTTGAGTCGTCTGAGTCACTGCAGCAGCGAGATACATAACCTAATAAAACCCGGAAAATGCACAAACACCAGACAGGCATTGCAAAGAGTGTGTTAGTGCATTCGTAAAGGAGAACAATATTTAATTTATGATAGTAAAAAAAAATATGACATCTTATCTTTTTTTATCCGTATCCGTACTGGATGGTGACATAAATAAACATGTGAGGTGAAAAATGTCTATCAAAAGGCCAAAGCCAGAAAGTGATAGTTTTAAGTGAAACAGTTTTTGCTCACTTGATAGGGATTCATAGCACACGCCCTCTATTACGGCGAACCTCCCACACACACCTTCTTCAGCAGGAATCCGGTGCACCCTCACTTTTGGGCGCCCCAGACGGAAGACATTAACATTGGGATCCACAAGGAGTTTGCAGTAGCCTCCCAGCAGGCACCCTAAGTCTTTGGCTGCCAGAGAGTCCATCAGTAAGGCAAATGGCTGAGAGGGGAGGGGCATTGCAGAAAAAAGGTAAAGTAGTAGCAATTTAAGCCAAAGGGTAAGAGGGGAAGGGCGATGGAGTGGGAGAAAGAGGAAGAGACAGTCACCTTTGAGTCCATGAATTAGCATTATATATAGCTACCCTTAGGCTGTGTACTGTTATATATTGTATGTGTACTGGAGGAACAATGCTTGACCTATATTTAGTGTGATCTTGTGGTGAGAATATAGTGTTGTGAGTGAACATCTGTGTCACTGTCTATATATTTATGAATAATAGAGCCTAGTAACTCAATGAATGTGTATGTGCAACCTAAGGCTTCCGTACCTTCATGTCATGCAGTGAGATGCGCAGTAAGCTGACTTTGTCCGACTCTGTGAGCAGTTCCACTCGGCTGATGCTGCTGAACTCGACCAGGGTAGAGATCACATTGAGCTTGTGGTTGATGACCTGACTCATGCCGTACTTGGCTCCTACCAGCAATGTGACCAGAACTTCCCTGTCCTGAAGCTGAATGTAGATGGAAGAGAGGAAATAAGTGCTCCAGTCATTTGAATTGGTTGAAATTTATATGCTTCACCAAATGCACCCACCAACCTACACAAGGCCTTTAGTACTTACCATCATTGTGGCTGTGTAGGACCGTCCACCATAAGAAATGAGCTCTCCCAGCTGAGTGAGGTAGGCCAACCGAGCCTGAGTGGCAGATATTACCTATAACACCACACGGATGTAGATGTGGAAGAGGAGAGAAGAGAAATAGTACAAGCAAGACAGGCAAGAAACAAAGAGGAAGCATTACCCAAACCTGACGTCGACTATTCACCATTTTTAATTACCCTCCTACTCACCATCTATCTTTCCTCCAATCTGCAGTCCTTCCATTTATCACTTTAAACCTCAGGAAGATTAGCAGTCCTTATACATCTCAGCTAAAAAATAGCCCAAAGTCACTGCTGAACTGTCACTATCTGTCTCTTTACGCCTCTCACATCTTCCTTCCACTCATCCATCAATCTGCATTTACCTTCTGGCGTGGCTCTAGCAGGGACTGGATCTTTTTGAGGTGGTAGCTGATGGCTTTCCTCAGGTCCTTCTCTCTCATGTTGCCCAGCAGTGTAGGAGAGATGAAGCTGTCCAGGCCAAACTCCTTTCTGTCAATGCCACATGTGCAGAGGCATGAAAGTACTCAGTGAATAAAATGTTACAAAGAAATGAAATAGAAAGCAATGCATGCCAGTGGAAAAAAAGTTTGTAATGTAAGGACAAAGACATACTCAGTCTCAGGACTTAAATTTATAGTTTTCACTAAGCTTAATTTCTTAAAAAACAAACTATAACTAGGTGTTACTCAACAGTCATATTTCAACTTATTGTCCCATTAATTGCAAGTGATATTCACCAATATAATTTGAGGTGCAACTGTGGCATAAAAAAGTACTGATGACTGCACTGTACTGCACTAAATAATCATAATAATCTATGAAACCAAGGAGATGATCACTGGAAAATGGATGTTTTTTTTGCATTTTGAGACACTTCCACACTCAAGTAATGAGGCAAATACCCTGCACACACATTCTAAACCTTTCCCATCGCATTAATAGATTAGGCATTTAGTGAGCTGCTTCATCCCAGACAAATCACAGTAATTGCAGCAGTGGAAAAATGTCAAAGCCCTATTACTCAAAACCTATAATGAGGAGTGCAGCAATTACAGTGTCCTACAAGTGTGACCCCTAAATGGAAACACGCACACACATATGACTCACGTAATACTCTTGATAGAGGTCCTGGTCTGTCCACAACTATCTAGTCTCTCATGCATGTGCAGGGCTGCCAGGCGGAGTGCAGTGTTACACTTCATCTCCACTGCAAAACGCTCCTGCAGCACATCTCCAACACTCTGCAAGCAGAAATAATCACAGTGTCAGTTTTGCATAATACACACACACCTTACATTGAACTGAAAGGAATTTTGTACCAACATATTCTGCATGTCAGACATTGCAAAGCACACAACTTATGAGCATATTTGTAAGTGAACCAATGACCTAGAACTGACAGAAAAAGTATACACAATAGGAGGTGAAGACAATAAAACAACAAGTTGGCATGACATAAGCAGCATTCCCCATCACTTTAGTGTGCAACAAAAGCACGTACAGATCACATGTAACACTCTCAGGAATGAGTGTCATCAGAGCAAGTATGTTCTGCTATGCACAGAAGGACTGCAGAATGTGAACAAGATGTTACTGTACAAGGACACAGTACAAAATAAAATGAGTTTAGTACCATTTTAAACTCATAAAGAAATAAGGAGCAGCTCCATGTTGACTTCAAACATCCTCTCAATTTAAAATTCACAATTTTTAAAAATATTTTAGTAGAAGTTCAGATCACACTCAAGCATAACGTGGGTCCAAAGTTTTATTTTCTGTATGTACATTTAGATTTATTTTTCATAAAGGAGAAACAACCAAAGCCTCATTGTGAATAACTCAAAGCAAAAGTCTGAGGTGAACAAAGAATGACAGTAATGGGAACAACAACTAAAGGAGCTTCTCTGACCTGTAAAAAGAAGTACTCAAAGGCCGAGGGGTCATCCTGCAGCAGGTCTGCTGGGTCTCTGGGGATGTAACAAACCCTGAACAGACACCTGTAATCGTGGGAGTCTTTCTTTTGCACCACCTGGTGAAGACAAAAGATGGAGGTGGAAAATTGTACCATCTAATCTTCATACGCAGCCATGAGATATGTTTGCATGGATTTTTCCATAGTTTCCTTCACCCTCTGAATGAGCTCATCTTCATGCAGCAGCAGTAGTTTGGTGATGCTGTACTGTTGCTCTAGCACCAGGGCAAAGTACTCAATGGCCCGGATAGACAATTTATCCTTCAAAGTCAGAACAATGTCCTGGAATGACAAAAAAACAACAGTTCACACCTCTTAAACAAACATGTTTCATCCCATTCTGCTGAGGGCAAAGAGATAAATCTCCTTCACTTTCTCAGATTTCCTTTGGCTGGGGAAACAGAGTCAAATATAAAAGCTGCTGTAAAAAATAATACTAAAGAAATCAAACCATAACTTGTGATGCACTTAATTACAAAATACTCCCAGTTGGTCCTAATAAGCATCTTTCAGCTGCATCCATCTGTGTACTTGGTCTCATGACAGCTGTTAAGAAACAGAGGAAGCATTTCATTGGCTCTTCAGAGTTAGATAACAGTTAGATAATCATACAGTACTGTGGAAGTCTTGAGTCACCTCTAATTTCTTTATCATTTGAAAAGAAAATGGGAAATAGATCTATCTGTTTACTGAAATACAGTATATAAGGCAAAAACAGAGTATGACCACTGACACTGCCAATCAGCCACTTTTCAGATGGTGCTGCATGGTGGATCAAATTCTGTTGGTATTTTTCTTTATTTTTAGTTCCATCATTTTGATAAGAACCCCAACACCACTGGCTGAAATGCAGCCCCAAACAATGCAGAGACCCCACCATGTTTACAGATGACTGTAGACCCCCACTGTTGCACCTCTCTTCTGACCTCCTCCATAATTTCAAATTTGGATTCATCATGCCATCAGACCTGTTGCCACTGATTTCCAGTCCAGTTCTTATGTAATTTGGCATACCTCAGCCTTTTCTCCCTGCTTCCCTTCCTAAGAATGACAGCCATCCGGCCACTGAAACTGTTTCTGTTGAGGCTTCAGTGAACAGTAGATAGATCAATAGGAGGACCAGATGCATCTCTCAGGTCCTGTTTCAGGTCTTTGCTGGATCTCTTAAGGACATGAGTTTCATATAATGTTCATTTTTTGTAGATAGTTTTTAGGCCTGCCACTTTTTCTTTTGTCCTTCACTAACCTTAAAGTTTTTAAGGACACATTGCACAGCATGCCAAAATATGCCAGGTTTTGTCTTATTAGCGCTTGGGGAATCACTTTGTTGGTGCAAAAATACTATATGTCTGTCAAACTATATATGTATATATATATATATATATATATATATATATATATATATATATATATATATATATATATATATATATATATACACATACACACACACACACAGTATACTATGTTTACTATTAGTTACTGTTGGTTTACACTCGCGGACTTGATGCAGTATAACCTTTGGCAGGTTTCTTATTATTGGGGCACACTGCTGTTACATAACAAAAATAACAACCATGAGTGATGCAGGGATCTCTTTGTTCAGTGACTTACAATATCCATCCAAAGGTACACAAGTAGTAGCTGTTTTGCTCTGTATACATCAGGCCACTGAGTGAGCTACTTTCAGCTGCTCCCTTACTCGCAATGGGTCTCTACATCAGAAAGCTCCACATGTTTGATCTGACAGATTTTTACACAGGATACCATTCCTGGAGCAACCCCAAAAGGGTTTGGGTCTCCTCCTGTCCTGGGATCAAACCAGGAGCGTTCACCTGTTAGGTGAACATGTAAACAACTATACCATGGAGCCATCCCATCAGGCCCCCAAGTAAAAGCTCTAAATACTCTTTTGGGGTAAATATTTCTAACCAGGCCGGTAATTCTGTTTATTACATACCTTGACAGTGGTGTTGTTGTCGAACTTGAAAGCCTTGGTCTGTCCATTCTCTAAATAGACTTTCAGAACATTGGGCAGGAAGAGAAGAGAGTTTCCCTGGTGGAGAGGAGTCAGAGATGTGGTCAGACAGGATCAATATCAAATGAGAAAAGATCAAATCTTAAATGATTGCAGGAAATGTTAGACCATAAGCCTTAATAAAGAATATTTCATTATGTAGAAGATCGAGAATTGAAAGTCATTCTAAGAAAAGAAACCTGAATAACTAAAATATGATTTTCTCATTAAAGTGTCCTTTTTGCATTTTGTCATTATAAGAATTAACATGAATCAAGGAAACAATGTGTTTTATGTAAAAAAAAAAAAAATATGAAAGGGGAGACTTTTGTAAACATACATAAATACAACTGGAGGGAGAGAGAAACTCTAGTGTTGTTTTTCCATTTTTTTCCCCCCACGTGGGAGCAGCGCTCCTTCTGTAACAGATAAGGTTTTCTCACCTGAGTGTGCCCATTGACCACCACCTCCTCTGCAAAGCGCACTTTAACTGGATTACTCCTCAGACGAGCTCTCTTCTCTGCTGACATAATGGATGACTTGGGATTCTGTAGCACAGCAGCAGCACACACACACACACACACACACACACACACACACACACACACATTACTGTACATGAAGGGTGAAGCATGATCTAAGACACATGGAGACATGAGTAATACTGAAGCCAACAAGGTTTAAGATGCAAACATTCAAAGCTGTACTCAGAGGGTCTACACATACATCACAGGACAATGTAAAGTGGTTAATCCTGCCAGAAGATGCAAGCTAACAATCACATGCTTGGCAGCACACAGACAGCTTATGTTTATGAGGGATGGTGTAATAACATAACTCTGTGCTTGTGTAGAGAGGAGCTCATTAATGTCTTCTTTGTACTCACTGTCATGTGCCGCAGGATAGTCACATTGATACAGTCCTCCAAGTTCCTGAGTGCAGAGAAAAAAGCACTCATTCAAACACACGTGGGACAGATCATAACCTTTTTGTCCAGCTGTTAAGCAACCACCTTCTGCTCTGACCCCTGCCGCTAACTCGCTAAGCCTTGTACAAGCACAGCCACACATGCATCACCCTCACACTGCCAACAACAGCTATAATGCATTTACTAGAGCGATAGCTCCACAGATAGTTCTCCTCACCTTAAGACGTTTTCCACCTGCTCTTCACTCAAATCCTCCATCACTGTATCATTAATCTGCAGCACCTGGTCCCCTGGGAATAGTATCCCATCAGCAGGACTTCCTAAACACACACACACACACACAACACAGATGCACAAATTCACACAATGAAAAGAGTGAGCGCTTGCATAAAACAAAAACACAGCTGCACATGTGGGGACAAAGGGAAATACACACATTTTTAGACACGCACGTACGTACGTACGTACGCACACACACACACACACAGAATGGCACATGGGCTTGTTCAATATGGCTGACTCAACAGTGTTCGGCTGAGCTCTCCAGGACGTGAGGGGTTACAGTTATTCTGGGTGTCTTCCAGCCCGGCTCTGTTCTGCTTTCTCTAGTTATTTATACTCATTTGTCTTCAGGCAAGCGAGCACGACTGAGGCACAGCAGTTTCAGCTTACTCTAACACACAAGCACACAGACATACTGAGCATCTGTGCACATAAACACGTACACCAACATATTTTAGCACACCCAGTCCGCCTGGCAAAGCCCTGTCTGTGCCTGATTTGTGACCCACTGAAGGCAAGCTGCACTGCACAGCAAGCTTTTGCACACACAGAAGCCAAAGTCCCCTCCTGTTAAGCTTTCATAATAGCTCTTCTTCTTCTTCTTTCTATCCTTCTTCATCATCCACCACTTTCCTTCATCATTTACTAACAGGGCCTCTCTCCCACACATTCCCCAAGTGTCACCCATCTTTCCCCCCTCTCTCTGCTCCCTGAACACTTTCACACTCCTTACATTGCTCTCGCTGGTCATGTTTGCACTTTAGGTGTGTATTCCCCTCTGGGTCTTCCTGCTGGCATCTTCTCTCTCAATTAAATCTTGTCTTCTGTTATCACTTCCCTCTCTCTATCTCACTCTCTCCTTTTCTTTGGCAGCAGATAGCAACTACAGGGTGGAAGGGTGGGACCCTCCTCGCTGCATTTATCAGCTTATTTTACAGACGAGACATAAAGTAATGGCTCAGCATCTCTCCCTATTGCTCTCACTCTTGCTCTCTCTCCCGCACTCTGTCTCTCTTTATCAGTCCCTCTATCCCCCCATAAAAGTTGCCTAAATGAAAAGTGATTGAATTTAGAAAGGATGAGCAGGTGGCTCTGTTGTTTCTGTGGCTTCTCTGGCACCATGCCCTGCGGCCTGAATGCCAGGAATGTGTGTGTGTGTGTGTGTGTGTGTGTGTGTGTGTGCGTGTGTGTGTGTGTGTGTGTGTGTGTGTGTGTGTGTGTGTGTGTGTGTGTGTGTGTGTGTGTGTGTGCATGAGACAGAGAGGGACAGAGAGGGGAGGGGGGCATGTGTGTGTAAATATGCCTTACTGCATGCAGAGAAGTGTTGCATAAAGCAGGTGGCAATTCGGTAACACTGACTCCAAGCCACCACACACCCGATGTACCTGGGGCGATGTCCCTGACCAGCAGGGGGGCGTTTGTGGTGAGGGTGAAGCCATGTCCAGTGCTGCTGTCCAGAACTGGGTCCCTGGTAATCTGCAACGTCAGCTTGGCCTGGAAGTTCTGATTGGACAGACTGTTGGAGCGCTGCGACCTCCCATCACCTAGCAACCGCTCTCTGAGGAGGTCAAACAGGGTGATGGGTTATCAGACCGGAGGCAACATTAGCCATTCAAGTAGATCAAAGAGGAGAAAGTTTACTTTTCCCTTTTCCAGATCATGTTTCTTGTTTATTACACACTGACTGCTGATTAAAACGTGGCACAGAACTCTTTTCAATCCCAGTATTTCCAGCTCCACAATTCAAACAGCTTCTATATATTTTAGGCCTTAACACAGCCTCTCATTTCATTCACTGTCAAAGAAAACCTATTTAAGGTCCTCTACATTTAAGTTAACTTTCTTCTGATTAAATCTTTCACAAACAGAAGGTTAGAACAGAAGGTTACTGGAGTTACCACGACCCCAGCCAGTTAAAGCAGAAAAAGCTTTCTAAAATTGAGTTTCGACCATTCAGTCTGAGCTTTTGGCTCACAGGAATACACTGACATCTTTATTTAAAAACCTGGATGTTAACATTTACCATTATAACAAGTGACACACTTACCCATTCATACGAATAGGTAAGTGTGTCCAAACTTTCAACTTGTATTGTACATTTTAGTTTGATTGATTATCAATACTAATTGATTCAATTATTAAATTGTGCCAAACAGCTAAACAACAGTCACATAGTACAGATTAATGTACATCATTAGCTTGAACGGAAATAGGTTTACTGCAGTACATGGTGATACAGTTTGTAAATCTTAGAGCCTCTGTCCGCATCCTCCTGTCATTGTTTGGATGACAAAATTAAATTTGACGCCACTCCATTTGCAAAAAGGCGTGTCAGAGATCGTTCTTTACACTGACAGATCACTTTTACTTGTCTTTAATTGAATCCATTTTGGTTTTGCTATGATTTGTGGGTTTTACAATCTCAACATGATTAACAAAAACAGGGCGGGAGAATATTGTGCAACTCTGCCAAAATACCGTTGGCACTAACTTGAAAGATCTTGGCCATGTTTGGCAAGTAAAAGGCCCTCAGACCAAAGGTCACTCTGGCAGATTCTCAACACCCTCTTTATACAGGGTTTCAACCCCAGCCATGTGAGAGGAGGTGCTCTTTCCTGAGGAGGGCCAAAGCAAATAAATATATGAGATCATTTGTTCTGTCAGCTGTTGGATTGCTAAACAAGCTGCAGGCCAGGGTTTTAAACAGTTTTGAACTGTGGACTTTGAGTGCATTTGCAGCTCAATGCAACTTTTTTTATGATTGCATTTAATGTATGTTTATATTATATGTGTGTGTGTGTGTGTGTGTATATATATATATATATATATATATATATATATATATATATATATATATATATATATATATATATATATATATATATATATATATATATATATACACACACACACACACACACGGCTGTACTTTGGGTCACAAAAGATCAGCTAGCAATAAGTAGTCTAAAACACGACTTAATCAGTCAATAAATAGCTTCTTTCTTTTTTTTCCTTTCATTTAAAATTGTTTCTGAACTGTTCGTGCTATGCTGGAGACTCAATTCTCTAGCTTCTCTCCCCTCAGCGATCGAGGTTTTCGTCAACGGACAACGACGTCCCGTAAGCGGGACAGACGTAGTGAATTGTACATGACAGGCTAGACCATATGGGATAGACCCTACTATTTTGATTGACACTTCATTCGGCCAATCATGTAACTGGCTACACCAAAATCAACCGAAAAGCTACGTGACGCCCCCTGGTTATTATTGGCTCTGGAAAACCCATCTCTTAATATGATTGGCTCAATGAGGTTTCAATCAAAATGGGAGGATCTAACCTTCCATATAAAAAAGCACTACATAAGGGACAGGAGTCAGTTAACGATATGGGTTTTCTAGATCTAATAATAACCAGAGGGCGTTGTTTTTTCAGGTGATTTTCGTTCGGCCAGTTAACAGGTTAAAACGTTCACCGCTACGTTTAATGTCGGTCTGCTTGTTACAAAATATCTCAATTAAAAGCAGATATTCACTAGTTGTGTTTAATGTTATTCTGCTCAATTTCAACAACACAGCACAGGTCAAGAACACTGCTTATGACTGGAGATTTCATTTATATAGGGAACTGAAGTTTGAGAAAGTCTGGTGGTTATTTCTTTCAAGAAGTTTTGTATTGGTGGACAGAGGCAGAATGCATGGAGGTGGTCATCAGTTGTGGTAAGTGTACAGTGTGTGCAAACATCTCAGTTCCTCAACAACAAAACAACAAGAATATATATCCAGGTATCCAGGCAGGCAATAGTCACACATTTAATATATATATATATATATATATATATATATATATATATATATATATATATATATATATATATATATATATATACACACACACACACATATATATATATATACACACACATATATATATATATATACACACACATATATATAATGTGTGGCTATGCTGATTTATTCATGATGTGTCATGGCAGTGTTGACAACTGTTTGCAAACCAAAATGTCCCTCAGGGACAATAAAGAATATCCATCTTCCCAGGAATTACTAGGAGGAAGTTTACTGGGATTTCTCAGCAACGCATTCTTAGCTGAAAACGAGAAACCTCTTGGCAGACAACAAGAGCATGAAGGATTCTTAAAAGCATATTTGTGGTTCACTGTGGTGTGTGTTTATGTATGAGAGAGGGGCAGTCAGGCAGTCAGGGTTTGAATATGTACTTAGCTATGTGGCTCAATATGTGGGTGCAGGGAGGAGGTTTGGTTTGCGCGTGTGTGTTAGTGGGTCCATACCAAGTTGAGAAATACAATTTCTTCTTCAGTTTTTGCCTCTTTTTTGTTTTTTGAGTACTGTTTCCCCATTTTTAGGGTGCTGGCTAACTCACAATGAGTCAGTAAATTTCCTCAGTATACCGAAAGACACACACCTGTACTTTCCACATTTCTTTCCACGTTTTTTTTTTGTCACTAGAGAAGCTGGCAACAGGCCTGGAAGTGGTTAAAGTTGCTCTTCCACTCTATGTGCATTGTTTAGTTATTTGTACCATATGTTTTTCTTCCCCTCTCTTTTATACTGCATACTCATTTTCTTCCCATCAAAATTCACATTCTGAACATCTATGCACTGATGCAACACTTCCACCACAATTTTTTAAAGCATCTTTTGCCTCAGCTCAGACTCCTTTTAATTCTGTACCTGCTAAGTGACTCTCGAGTGCGTCGAATTATTGTTCCCACCACCTGCTGCACCCGACTGGCCCTCCGAGCTGGAGACCTGCTCCTGCATCGCTCCTTCTCCTCCATTTATCTGAAGTGACAAAGACAGAGAAGTGCATGAAGAGGCAGAGGGAAAGGGAAATGTGGGAGGAAGATGAAAGGATTTGATGGGATAAATTAAACGAGAAACTGCTTAGAGCTTAGTTCTGTCTTTTTGGACTGTGTAATCAGTGCAAGAATTGTGCTCCAGCTACATTTGCATCTAGCCTGGCCCTTTTTTATATGCGCCACATGTAGCCTGCCTCGAACACAATGAATAATCAGATGTGTGAGCAGAAAGCAAAAAAACCAAAACAAAACAAGAAAAAAAAAGCTGGGAGAGAAAGGGGTGGAGTTTAGCCAGCATGAGCAACAACACATGTCAAAATGACCTGATTCTCAAAAACAACTACAGATCGCACAATAAAAGGAGTCTCAAATATGCCTCAATATGAATATTTACAACATTAAGACTCTGCAGTTGTACATTTTCTGTTTAGCTTGCCCTTTAAACAAAGGAGTGGGGAGGAGGGCTCAGTTTAACCCTGGGGAGTTCGACTGAATGCAAACCAAATCTCAAGACTTACGGCCCCCATCAAAAGTGTTTTGTTTCTGTCAGCCAATCAATATACTGCAGCTGGAGAGGCTTGTAGAGCACCTGATAATTACTTGACAGTGGCATAAAGGAGAACTGAGTTCTGCTGAGTTTTGTTTTCAGCTGATACTGCTTCATGATATATCTCCTGTTTGTGGCCGTGCTGGACGGTTTCACCCAATGAAAGAGAGAAAACAAAAGGGAAACTTTGGCAGGGACAGGAAAAGCAGTGACCTAGACCTGATCTGTTTGGCTAACGATGATGAATGCCCCCCTGAAACTTAATGATCCATACCTTGGCCTGGGGAAGCCAAGCCAAGAGTTCAGTCTGATCAGCCCTCAGAAATATGGATCAAACTGCTGCATGCCAGCGGCTTTGTGAACAGCTTAAAGGAAGCAGTATTCTGGCCATCTGCCACACTTGTTCCTAGCATTTTAAAACATGCCTGTGTCCAATAAATGAGATGAGTCATTTAACTGGAATTACCTCACTGTATTTCTTAGTTATGTGAAAACAATCCATACTGCACTGTAAGCAATAGATATTAAGCAGTACTACTATGAGAAAAAGTATATTTTGGGGGTAGAATTTGAAATTACTTTTTTACTTCACTTTCACTGAAATTTCTTTCACTTTTACTATAGTGTATCTCTGCTGAAGTGATCGCTGTGTGTAGGCCAGCACTGACTAGCCTTCCTTAGCAGTAGTAAAACATGCAGTGTAGGTCTGTCCTTTAAGAGGATTAGAGGTACTCGCTCTGCACAAGCCTGCAATGGTCAGGGTGTCACTTTAGCACCTCCTGCTTATCCGGATAGAGTCAGATCAACATGGATGAGGAAGGCTGAGTGAGAGTAGGCAGTAGACAGATGCACATGAGGAACTAAGTGTGCTTATTAATACATCTGCCCCCTTTGATCACTGGAAGAAACACTCATGTGTTAAATGTGCAGGTGTATGGATGGGTATATATGTGCATGTTCAAGTGCTGAGTGGGATGATGCTTTTTGCTGTCATTCTCTCTCTCTCACTCCCTCTCTGTCTGCTGTCTTTCATTTTATCCCTCTTTCTCTCACCTTCCCTGCCCTTGCGGAGCCAGGTAGTCATCTCCAATGACAGTCTCTGTGGGCAGCAGCAGTCAGTCGCTTTTTATATACATGCACACCCTAAGAACTCCTAAGCCCTCAAGGAACAAGTTTAATATCTTGACTCTGAACAACTGCAGCTCATATTTGTAGCTTCACTAGTAAAGCTAGTCTAGCAGATCCGAGAGGAAACACACTGTGGCTGCACTTCCTTCATACTTCTGGAACAGGCAGAAAAAGCAAACAGCCCAGTGTTTCGCATTTTAACTAAAGACTGCGAGAGCATGACTCACCGTGATGTAGCTTGTCTCTTCAAGACTCCGGAACAAACATACCCCCTCGCCCTCTGAGACATCAGCTCTGGATTGGCTGAAAGAGGTGGCGCGGGGTCTTCGTGATCATCAGGGCCAATGCCAATCTGGTGCGGCCACCTGTGCAGAGCAGAACACTATCAGGGAAACCTGTCAAAACATTTCCATATGATGAGTTTATGAATAGAATGAAGCAGGAAACAACCAGTTTTTAGATCTGATTAAGCTCTATCAACTGAATTTTTTTAACCTATTCATTAAAAGGAAGTGAATGCTAAAGTTTTCAATATTTCCTTGTGAACACATAAGTGTGTCAGGCAAAGCAGATGTGAGCATGAAACAGCTATGCGGTTGTGGTTTTCCAAAAGGCTCCTCCTCTGGTCCCAAAGGCTCTCTCTCTCTCTCGCTCTCTCTCCCATCCACTGTCTTTCTCTGCTCCTCCACAGCCTCAAAAGCTCACGGCAACGGGGAGACGAGGCCCTCCATCTCCGTCTGGTTGTCTAAATTAAAATTTCATACAGCCCAGTTCAGTTAACAATTCCGTTAACTGGGTGCGCTCTAAAAGCAAAGAGGACAGCCTGTGAATCCCGATGTGGTGGAGAGCGAAACGCTGCCAGGCAAACAGCGATCTTGGCCAATATTAAAAGGGGTTGAGTCTTTTATGTGAACATCAGGGCAGATATGTCAGAAACCTTAGCCAACGTCTGGTTTGGGGAGAAAAAAATGGCTTTGTTGTGTAAAAGCCAGGCTTTTGAATTAGGAGAAACACTGGATAAACATTCTTGATCTCGTCTAAGGAAACCGCCTCATTTTGCACTTGATTGTTGATCTGTGGCGTAAACTCTCACTCTTTGTTGCTTTCTTCTACAAGAGGGAGCAGAAATCAGGGAACTGATAGTCCCCTCTGTGTAGCTCTTCCATCAGGCCCTGTGTCCCACACACAGAGCTCTTTCACGAGGCCCATGTGTCCCTCAGAAAAGGCAGCAGAGGACCTAGACCCGCACAGACTGCAGGGCACATGAATAATGCATGGGGCTAATGCAGCTAGCTCAGCCTCCAACCGCCTCCTTCTGCCACTTTGCCAACACAGGCAAGAAGGAGAAGAGCTGAGCACAGAAGGAGAGAGGGACGGATGGGGGTTGGAGGGGTGAGAAGCAGGGGGAGAAAGGAAGGGGGGCCCTAAAGGGGCTGAGAAAAGGGGCAGGGATACAGAAAGAGAATTGGTCAGGGCAAAGAAAAGAAAGAAAGGACAGGATATTGAAGAGGGAATAGAAAAGGGGGAGAGTTTTAAAAAGGGTAAAGAGTGTAGCAGCAAAGAAATGAAAGAAGAAAGCTGCAGGAGAGGACAGGAAAAAAAATTGATGTAGTCTATTCAGCAGGAGGAGTGGGGAAAAGGTGGTCAGTGCAGGGTTTTTAACCAGCATTTTAGAGAAAAATGCCAAACAGCAGCAGCTGTGAAAGAATAAATACACAACACTCAGACCTGTAGCATTTTCACCACCCTCCTCTCTGACTGTGAGAGATCGCGTCAGTTTTCTCATGATGAGACAGCTTTTTCATTTTATCCAGTTTCAAGCCTGAGACGGTGGAAGCTGGTGACGAGTCTGCTCCTAATCTCCCTCTGAATCAATAGTGAATCTTTAAATGCCATCCTGCAACTCTCATGTCCTGAATTCCCCAAGCTCACCATGCAAACAACTCATCAGCAAGCCTCAGAGCCTGCCTGGCCTTTCACTCAGTCTCCCTCCTCTTTTTCTCTTCACCTTCTCACCCCTACACCAGTCTTCACTCTACATGGTGAACATAGAAGAATGTTGTTAGGTAATGAAGCCTGTCTTCACTCTTTTTTTTTTTTTGTCTGTGTCTGATTTCTCCAAGACAATCCCTCCCCCTCTGCTCATTTCTTCCAACAATGTCTCTCTGTGTCTGACAAAACAGCCAGTTATTTAATCTCGGTTCGAGAACACATGCAGTTCATAGAATTAGGCTACTCCACTCTATCCTCGGGGGGCTGAGAGGTGGTACTGAACGGGCAGTTCCTGTGCAGTCAGCTGAATAGAAAACAGTTTTAAGCCCAATTAGCACTGCTGAGACAAACCGGGCCACGTCACTGCAGACAGACCTTTACGTGGCACGGAGAAGTTGCATTAGGGCATGAAGCCACTGACTCGACAACAGATTTTATTTAGAAAAGACCGGTTGGGTCTTTTGGACATCTTGTTCCCAAGCTGTCCCACACACCCTCCAAACCGCTCCCAAGCCGAGCACGACACACCGGATACAGCTGCACCACGAGGTGCAGGACAGCAGCAGCAGCAGCAGGGGTTGGTTCAGCAACTCCACATTTCAGTCTGGCTCGCAGTTGTTGCCAATAAAGTTGGACACAGACTTCAGAGAACATTCAGTCCAACAGCAGCACACTTGGCAGAAACGGCTGCGTGCGTGAATGCTTGGAGGACTGGAGGTGGGGGTGATTTAATGTGAGGCAGCTGAACTGATTCAGATTTCATAAATGCAAAGTTGTAAACATGAGGAACAACAAGCAGAGCAGACAATACACACCCACAGAGTCAGTCGGGGTACAGGATTTGTACTGTGTTTTTTTTACATACGGCAGAAAGATTCTTTAGTTGTACTGAATGAGTTTAAAAATAAAGTAAATATACGCTCAAATGCATCTGTAGTTAAAGAAACAATTGTGTTCTTAAGAAATCTAATAAGTTACAGCTGGATTATTTCATTAAATTTGCTGATATAGGCCTTGAATGTCTCTCAGGTGCTCAATGTAACTCAGTAAGGAATTGTAAAGCATCTTCTACTGTAAACTTCTGCAAGAACCTCTTTATGTGGACGTTGCATAACCAGAGAACTTAAAACGCATCATAAAATAATATTAATATTGAGTTAAAGCAATTTAACTGGAATCCATCATAAATTATTTGATGCTTTTCATTAAAGAGCATGCATTTCTATGGCAATTTATCTGCATTTATTAGCCACTTATTATTTTTCTCAACAAACATCATTTCCACCAATTACACTGGCAGCAGTTTTTGGAGGGGCTTTAATATCCTGTCAAAGGATACTAAGCAGGTTCTAAAAGAGCAGGAGTTGGAGTCAAACCACCAAACTTGTGATGTGCAACCCACTCTACCACTTGTGTTGCCCCGTACATAATATTATAATTTTAGCCAGACTGGCACTGTGACACCATAGATGATACAATCTGTCAGACTGAGTTACATTAACAAAATGGACATATTACCACAATATTTGATGGAGACATTTGAGGCACACAGAAGATGAATCCAACTGACTTTGGTGAGCCTCTGACTTTTCCTTTAGTGCTACCATGAGGTTGCTTTTTTTTTTTCATCATCCACTACACAAAATTTTGGACTGAATTTTTAGTTTAGTTTAGTCTAATGATCTTGATGATCCCCTAACTATCAGGTGGATTGGTAGCTAAACCTCTAAAGCCTGAACCATGAAATAAATGCCAGAGTGTTTATTGAACCTTCTGATTATATATATATATATATATATATATATATATATATATACACACACACACACACACACACACACACACACACATATATATATATATATATATATATATATATATATATATATATATATATATATATATATATATATATACATACACACAATCCTTATATATAATCTTGGATCCCCAAGATGATTCCAGTTCATCCTGATCGGAAAAATTATGTTTCTACTTTTACACCAAGTGTATCATATTTGATACATATTTTTTTGAGACTTCAGCATCATAAATTTTTTTCCCCTGAAAAACCTAAATAAATTGCACAATACATTTTAAAGCAATAAGTTGCAAAACATGTCAGATGTAGCAAATATGATACAAATTAAAAGTCATATATGCAAATGCAAATATATATATATATCACTAAATCAAAACTTCAGCTTGCTGTATGGGTTTTTGCATAATTTAGCTGTTCTGGATGGTTTTCTATCAGTATGGAGCTGGCTTGTGTTCTTTATATGATGCGGCATGTGGCAGGAGTCCATGCCATGCACTTGCAAAAAATAAAAGAAAGAAGAAAATCACTGATAAAGTCAGATTTAAAAGAAGAGCTGGTTTTTTTGTTTAAGTCCACTGTTTGCCATTGTTGCTTGTTGTGTTTTGCTGGTTATTTGCTACTGTAACGTGTCTTCCAGACATAATCCCATCTTCTGTTTTTCATTATATCTGTCAGCCCATTCCATTAGCATTATGAAGACAGGGCTCACCCTACACCACTTATTTCACACACCCCCTTTCATCAGTGACCTGGCAAGGCTTGAGCTCCTCTGTGCACTATTAAATAATGGGTCTTTTAATAGTACATTGCGTGGTATCACAGATCTATGTCAACGGTTCTCATGGTTCCAGAGAGGACATGCAGACAGCAAGAGAAAGAGAGGAAGATCTTGATGTCTGAGGAAAGCTTTTGGATGTTCGAGGATGATAGATGCAGCAAGTCTGGAATTTCTGCAACAATTTTTTTTTTTTTGCTCTCTGAGCCAATTTCCTTGAACTTGGTGATCCTTTCAAGAGCCACACAATATGGTCTTATCTTTAAGTAAAAGTAATAAGAAGGCAGTCTGGTTGCTACAAGCTATAATAATGTCTCGGCTCTGTAATAACACAGATCCAGCAGGCCTTCAATATTTCATATCACAGCAAAGAACAGAAGAGAAGAAAACCTGATTATAAGGACCTGATGATTTGCTTGGGCTTTTAAGGCAAATGCTTTTCATTCAAGTGTTTTGCTATATGTTCACAAAAAGGGGGGTTGGCCTACATTAGGGTACCACTGCCAGTCAGTGGTGCCATCACCAGAGAGCTGTCACATCAGTGAGGTCATGTCTCCTGTTTCCTCTGCAGAGTAATACTGGTACAGCTCGAGGGGAAAACAGGTGTAAAATATTCAGTAATAAACACCTTAATATATCCACCAACTGCAACCACTACAATCAAATTATGCAACCCCTGACCCATTAACTAGCTGAAATCTTCCCTGTACCTCTGTATGATAACGCGCACCAAATATGAATTCTTGAACAGGTCATGTATTGGTCAGCGTATTGGGCTGGAGCAGCAAAACACCAGCTCAGCAGCACAGTCTGCCCCGGAGACATGGAGCTGAGACTAAAGATGAAGAGAGAGGGAGAGGATGGCTGGCTGCGGTTAAGTGGGGCAGAGGAGCAATCAGCAGAGAAGATCGAGGCGAACGCAGCCAGGCATCAAGTCTTTCCTGATGTACAAGTTCTGCCCGTCGCGTTTCTCTTCAGGCGGAGTGACCTCAGAGCAGCAATTCCCATCACATGCTTTACCGTACATCCCTGAGTCACAGCACAAAGCCTGCAGGAACACAGGCGGCGTGCTCACATGTACGCACACTAAGTGAAAACAGCGAAGCCCTGAACATCCGCTGCTTTTTTTTAATAGAAGCCGCACACTGCAGCACCAAAAATGGCATATGGACCGCCAACAGAAGCATATGAAGCTATTAAAAAATCGCGATCAGTGGAAGCTACGTTACCACACATGTCTGAGCCGCAATAAAGCGGCCACGTTAAATCATGCCATGCATTAAACGAAGGCCCCAGAACGGCAAAACGCATTGTTCCGGTCTAGTTGTGTTGCGCTTGTCACGCCTGGCACTGTACGGGGGAAAGCGCAGGGAAAGGGGCTTTAGAAACAGCCGAAGGATACGGGCGAAGGAAAATCGGAAGAGACGACTGTCTCTGGCTGGCTGCACATCGCCTACGCCCATTCATAATGTGCGTGTTTTACTACCCAGAATCCTGGCATCCCCCCCCCGATCCGCGAGGATTTAGTCCGTGCTTTTCCCATCTGTAGCTAGTGACGGAGATTTCACTGCGCACACGACAGCATGGATTTCCAATACCGCTACATAATGCATGTGTTTGTGAATATGGTGAATTATAGAATGGCCACTATTATGGTAGATATTTCACAATTACAATTGGGGCAAATACCAAATATTCCGGGGTTGTGAGATTTGACCTCATCGCCTCTCTTTATCGCTCACAAACATTTGGTGAATGCCTTTTAAAATCGATGCCTCCCTTATCACAGGCCAAAGACTAACTTTGATCAATGGCCAAAACCATGCCACTCAATCCAGGAGGCTAAACAAAGGGAAAACACAAAGGTCACTCTTCTGTTGATTCCCTTATAGCGTAATCTTAATCGGATTTAAATCTCTCCGCCACCTCCCTCAAATAGGGACCCGGGTGTGCGTGCGTTGTGAAAATGACCATTAGTTAAATTATTCATATTGAGATGATAATCAGTACAAATGCCAGGACTGTCTGGACGCAAGGTGCCGGTCGGCGCCTGCGTAACCAGTCGGGTGCTCCTTTCCTTCATCAGACAACAACACCGCGAAATAACGAAAGGACTCACCTCGTGGTTGATCGGGAGACAGTCGGACCGGGAGTCTGGGGGTGGGTGAGCAGTGGGTGGTTATCCCCCCTAGTAAAAGATAAGAGAGAATTTAACGGGAGACGAAATCTGCTTCTCGAAAATATCCTCCCGCGCCAGATGATGATGGTGATGTGGTGTGCGGGGGGTTTGGCTAAAAGCTGGATGCTGTCATCGTACTGGGACTGCTCCCTGGCTAATCCTCGGCCCTGAGCTCAGAAATAACCACCCCCTCCCTCTGCTCGTCTCTCTCTCTCCCTCTCCCCCCCCCCTCTCTCCCTCCCTCCCTCTCTCTCTCTCTCCTCCCTCCCTCTCTCTCTCTCTCTCTCTCTCTCTCTGTCTCTCTCTCTCTCTCTCTCTCTCTCTCTCTTTCCTCCCTGCCTCCATCGCTGTCTGTCCGGGAGGACCCCCCATCCCACCCCTCCTCCACAATGGTCAGTTACACTAAATGAAAAGAATGAGAAAGAACTGGGTTAAACTAGTTAACGATTCATTCGGTCGTTTCTGATAAGTTCTTCAGTTAGTCTTTTAATATTTGTGTATTGATACGTATATTATAAAATGTTATTTGAATTTAAAACCTCATCCTTGCATTCTGGACAAAGTCAGATATGTCGAAATAAAATTCAGTTTACCTTTATGTATTTATTTTAAACACGTCCCACCGTAACTTTAAAAACAAACGGCCCACATGTGCGGACGGACTGCTGTGCAGAGCAGGAATTTAGCCAAAGGCCCCAGACGGACGGTTTCCCGAGGGTTCCCGATTTATTGTAGGCTATGTCAGCTGGTTTCAGGTAATTTAGTTAATTAGAACTTTGCCTGGCATCTGCACCCCTAATACACAATATCACTCAGTTAAATAACAATGGCCCCACAGCGCGTCTGCTGCTGCTACCAATCTCAAAAATGTAATCACTTCGTAAATTAAATGTTTTTTAACCCAATCACCAAAAACACGGTCAACTGGTGCCAAATTGACCCTGGTGGACCACATCCAAGAAACCTAAATAAATAATCAATAATGATGATCATCATATATGTATTTTTTCTTAACATTATTATTTTTTAGCAGATAGACATTTTCCTAAGGACTCTTAAATTTAACATTACATTGAATACGCCTATTTAAAGTATCCACCAGGTCATACACTCATACACAAGAATAACACTATGTATAAATAAAAAAAATAACAAACTCAAAACAAAAACAGAACAACGAATGAATAAATAAATAAAGTACCACATTTTCAGCTAAAAAATACGATTAACCTGCTGTAGCCACCACGTTCGCGTTCTGGTTCCTTTGTGCGGTTTGTCCCTGTGTACGCACCGTATTTCGTCGTAATTTCCGTTGTTGCGTATTTCCGGTTAAGATTATTACATCCATGCGCCTGACACGGTGAATCGTTCAGTAAAGCTCACGGGTGAACCACAGCTATAATGTTTAAACTGGAAGGACTCGGACCCAAAATGGACCCAGAGGAGATGAGGAAGAAAATGCGACAAGATGTCATCGCGTCTTTACGAAACTTCCTTATTTACGTCGCTCTGCTTAGAGCCAGTGAGTAGCGTCAGATGACATTGTCGGTTAGCTGAATGGATAACCCAGAGGCATTTAATGCAGTTCGTTATCGGTGAAGGGTGCTATTTGCTTACCTTCTGTGTGTAATATTCAAGCACGTGAAGTATCCTGAGCACATTAAAATGTTGCCCCCATCAGGCAGCACCATTTATTTCTTTAGCTTTTATATATTCTGCCAGGAAAATGGGAAACCGGTGCAGCAATTTATTGAAACATGTGCAAACATACATGGAAATACAGTATGTGAGGCAAAAATCGAGTTTGCACGATTTTAACAGGCTTGACAGTCAATAATTTGTGTGACCAAATATGCATATAGTCAGTCACTGTTGTACCTCTGTCCTGACCTGCTCTGTACATGCTGAAATTTCACATTTGGAGGCATCACTCCATAAGACCCGTTTCCACTGATTATTCAGTCCAGTTCTTGCAAAATTTGCAACAATATTTGCAAGAACAGCCTTTTTCCACCTCTTTCCCTTCCAAATGGCTTCTTGACAGCCACCATTCCACTGAGACCATTTCTGATGAGACTTATGAAAATAGCAAATGTAGCAGCTGAAGGATCAGACTCATCTCTCAGGTCCTGTTTCAGGTCCTGCTGATATTTTTTTCTTAAGGACATGGCTTTCAGATACTGTTCATCCACTGTAGATAGTTTTTTGTTGCTGATGTTTTAGTTCTGCCTCTTTTTTTGTCTTCTACTTGTCCAGTTTCCTCATCTTGCACACCCCTTAAGTTAGGTGCCTGTTTATGCTTGACCGAGTCATAAGTCAAAGAATAAATAGAAGTATGAAAAGTAGCTTAACAAATACACCAAAAAATAAAATACATTCCTCTGTAAATGGTCAGGTACAAAGACTTGATCGAACACTAGTGCAAAATCAGCCAATGTCTAAAGAAAACTCTTTGAAAGACCATCAAGTCTGGAAAAGGATTGCTCAAGACCACTTTAAAAACATAAATGAGCGTCATGTTCTTTGGAAGCAAAACACAAAGAAATGAGGGGCGACTCAAGACTTGTGCACAGTACTGTATATGTTGGTGTTCGTGTCCTTCCCCTTAAGAGGTTTACCTGTTGTAGGTAGGGGACAGACCCTTCTACAGATAGTTCTTGGATACAGTTTAACAAAACCTGTCTTTCTATTTGGACTGGAGCTCAGTGCAGACTGGTTTTCATGTGGTCCTGATTTCTCATGTTGTGTGTTTACAGCGCCATATGTGTTAAAGAAGCTGGACAGCATATGAGCGGAGCATCTGGTCACCTCCCTCCATTCACAGAGAGCTGATTGCATCAGAGGTGGCATGGATCTCCAGAAGCAGACAGCTGGATCCATTACAGCATCAGTGGAAAATTACCAGCATTTGTCCATCACTGCAGTGGAGAAACCAGCTCGTACACATTCAGTTTTGTTCCACGTTGTGAACTTTTTTAAAAAAAATATTAAAACATTCATTCATTCTTTCTTATATACATGTTTTGTCTTTAATAGTGTTTCTTCCACATGTCATAATAAAGTCAAACCATGTTTATTTTGTTGGGTTAAAAGTGTGATGGGGTCTTTTTTTTAACCCTGAATATGTGGGAAATACACTGAAATAACTGCATAATAAATATGGCAAATTTATTGAATCATCAGCGTATTTTACTATGTATACTGCTACTATAAAATTATAGAGAATATACGGGGGGGAGTTCCCCTTTCTCATTCACTCAAAATAAACCCAATTGTTGCTGCATTGTTGCTACAATTTATATATACACTGCTCAAAGAAATAAAGGGAACACTTAAACAACACAGTATAACTCCAAGTAAATCAAACTTCTCTGAAATCAAACTGTCCACTTAGGAAGCAACACTGACAATCAGTTTCACATGCTGTTGTGCAAATGGAATAGACAACAGGTGGAAATTATTGGCAATTAGCAAGACACACTCAATAAAGGAGTGGTTCTGCAGGTGGGGAACACAGACCACTTCTCAGTACCTATGCTTTCTGGCTGATGTTTCTGTCACTTTTGAATGTTGGTGGTGCTTTCACACTCGTGGTAGCATGAGACGGACTCTACAACCCATACAAGTGGCTCAGGTAGTGCAGCTCATCCAGGATGGCACATCAATGCGAGCTGTGGCAAGAAGGTTTGCTGTGTCTGTCAGCGTAGTGTCCAGAGGCTGGAGGCGCTACCAGGAGACGTGAAGGAGGGCAACAACCCAGCAGCAGGACTGCTACCTCTGCCTTTGTGCAAGGAGGAACAGGAGGAGCCCTGCAAAATGACCACAAATGTGCATGTGTCCGCACAAACAGTTAGAAACCGACTCCATGAGGATGGTATGAGGGCCCGATGTCCACAGATGGGGGTTGTGCTCACAGCCCAACACCGTGCAGGACACTTGGCATTTGCCAGAGAACACCAGGATTGGCAAATTCGCCACTGGCGCCCTGTGCTCTTCACAGATGAAAGCAGGTTCACACTGAACACATGTGATAGACGTGACAGAGTCTGGAGATGCCCTGGAGAGCAATCTGCTGCCTGCAACATTCTTCAGCATGACAGGTTTGGCAATGGGTCAATAATGGTGTGGGGTGGTATTTCTTTGGAGGGCCGCACAGCCCTCCATGTGCTTGCCAGAGGTAGCATGACTGCCATTAGGTACCGAGATGAGATCCTCAGACCCCTTGTGAGACCATATGATGGTGCGGTTGGCCCTGGGTTCCTCCTAATGCAGGACAATGCTAGACCTCATGTGGCTGGAGTGTGTCAGCAGTTCCTGCAAGATGAAGGCATTGAAGCTATGGACTGGCCCGCCCGTTCCCCAGACCTGAATCCAATTGAGCACATCTGGGACATCATGTCTCGCTCCATCCACCAACATCACATTGCACCACAGACTGTCCAGGAGTTGGCGGATGCTTTAGTCCAGGTCTGGGAGGAGATCCCTCAGGAGACCATCTGCCACCTCATCAGGAGCATGCCCAGGTGTTGTAGGGAGGTCATACAGGCACGTGGAGGCCACACACAATACTGAGCCTCATTTTAACTTGTTTTAAGGACATTACATCAAAGTTGGATCAGCCTGTAGTGTGTTTTTCCACTTTAATTTTGTGTGTGAGTCCAAATCCAGGCCTCCATTGGTTAATAAATTTGACTTCCATTGATGATTTTTGTGTGATTTTTGTCATCAGCACATTCAACTTTGTACAGAACAAAGTATTCACTGAGAATATTTCATTCATTCAGATCTAGGATGTGTTATTTGAGTGTTCCCTTTATTTTTTGAGCAGTGTATATAAAAAAAAAGGTCTAACAATATGTGATCACATTTTGAGTGGTTTGCGGCCGGACTTTTAAGTCTTACCATGTGGGGGCGCTGCTGCGTAAGTCTGCGGGTTGATGAGACCGTAAGTGATGGACGCGTCAACAATGGAAGCTAAACCGGGCGATTGTATGAGGTCTGTGGCTTACTAACCTTATAACAGTTAAAATATCTGCAGTTTGATTTTAGTTTTGGTGAGGAGAGCATCAGCTGTGCGCACGTCGTTTAAAGCTTTTGTATACACAGTCGGATCCTCCGCATCCCTTCGCATTGTTGTTGGACCAGGCCCGCCCATACTCCAGAGCATCTCTAAGAAAGCCGCTGAAGGCAGACAATAACGCCGCTAAACATCGGAGGCTGCCGAGAGTCTGTTCCCAGCAGGTAAGATGTGGATGAGAAGATAAGCTCGGTTCCTCAGCAGTTTCTCCCGACGACCTTCGTGGTGCTGTTGCAACGGACTCAATGGATGCTCGAAAATAGTCTGATATCTTTAGTATTAAGTAACCAGCTCCACCGGCCGTGATGAACTTTCCAACTCACTTCCAGCATATTTTCAAGCAGCTCAACCACCAGCGCCTCCACGCTCAGCTGTGTGACTGTGTTGTGGTGGTTGGAGGCCAGACCTTCCAGGCTCACCGCTCCATCTTGGCAGCATGCAGCTCTCACTTTAGGGCCCTCCTCAGCTCCAGTGACACAGCTGATGAGACTAGAGGTTCAGAGGCGGACAGGTGCCGAGGCGGTCCCAATGTGATAGAGCTTGATCCAGAAGTGGTGACCCCAGAGGCATTCTCCACTCTGCTAGACATGATTTATACCTCCACTCTTTCCCTAGGGGCCTCCAATGTGATGGATGTGTTGCTGGCGGCATCGCACCTGCACCTCAACACTGTGGTCAAGGCCTGCAAGATACACCTGTCCAGGAAAAACTTCCCTGCCTCCCCTCCTAAAGGTTGGAGGTCTGTGGAACAGCAGCAGCAGCAGAGTCCGTCTTCACAGGCAGCAGGCAGTTCACAGCAAAAGGTCACATCTGTCCTCGGAGAGGACTTTGATGGAGTGGAGGTGAGTCAGTCTGGTGGGGATGAAGACTGTGTGGTGATAGTGGGGCATAAGAGAAAGCTGGAGGAGGACAGGCTGAGTGACAGGAAGAAAACCTGCAGACTGCCTGGAGAAAACTATAAGGAGTGTTCGCCTACTGTTACCAGGAGCTGCGTGAGCCACAACGAGACAGGAGAAGATCTATTGTCCCCAGACTGCCTGAAGATCACTGACACACCCTGGGAAAACCAAGGTGATGAGGAGGAGAAGAAGTACAAAGCACCCAAGGGAGAATCAGATGAAATCCAGCTGCCAAGCCAGTCAGATAGCAGCATAGGAGGCTTGTGGGAGAAGAGTGAAGATACAGATGGAGACAATGTGGTCAAAGTGAAGGTGGGAGAAGAGGGAGACAAGCCACAGATCGCAGTGATTGAGGTGAAAAAGGAAAATCTAAGCTCATATTCTCCAGATTTATTAACCAGTAATTCTCCTCCGTCTCCGCTGGAAGCCTGCACAGACAATTTGAATGCACACCTCAATGACGAGAAGATGGCAACGGCCAGCCCAGCAGGGTGTGTTGTTAGCTCTTTACAGTCACAGCTGTGCACAGATCTTCACACTGAGGAGCAGAAAGAAACTGGTGATTTAGGTGAGGACTCTGCAGATGGTGAGGGACTGGACAGCCTGTCAGAGCTGGCCTTTTCCTGCTTCCTCAATCCCAGCAGTGAAAGCGTCATGGGAGCTCTGGAAGATGATGACAGTCTAGCCAGCCTCACAGCTGCCGCCACAGCTGCCGCCGCTGCCAGCGAAGCTCCTACAGTCCCTGTAGAAGCAGATGAACAGAATCAAAAGTCAGAGCAAGCAAACACCTCTACTAGTCAGTCTTCAGACTCTTCATCTTCTCTTGTTTTTCCGGTCACCTCTGTCCCCTTGCAGCAGCTTCTCCCAACTCAGAGCCCTGGATTTAGTGACACCATCATCCTCCAGCCCACCCAGAACTCTCTGGCAGGGTTCTTGAGCAGTGTCAGACCACCACTCGATGTGGGAGCCACTGTTGTTCAATCCACGAGAGCTGGAAAAGGTCAGGGGCAACAACCTTCCGTCGCATCGCCCCCAAAGCACAACCTGGATCAGAAGCCGGCACAGAGCCTCCTCTCGGCTCAGGGGGACGCAGCTGACCGGCTGCCTCTGACTAGAGCTTCAGAGGATGTTCTGTCCAAGTGCAAGAAAGCAGCCGCTGAAGACCACGTGCTGTTGGTGGAAGGGGAGAAGAAATATGCCTGCAAAATCTGCTGTAAGACCTTCATGAACTTGACCGACTGCAAGAAGCATATTCGTGTCCACACAGGAGAAAAGCCCTATCCCTGTCCCAAGTGTGGCAAACGCTTCAGCCAGTCCTCCCACCTGTACAAGCACTCAAAGAACACCTGCCTAAACTGGAAAGATGACCAGTCTTTTGTAGACACTTTGCTCTAAAGTATTGACAAAAGCCTTAAAAAGATCAAAAAAAGCAATCTAAACTGCTGTTATTTATTTTTACTCTTCAATTAAATTAAACCCATAAAATGTATCCAAACTGATGCAAATGCACTGAAGATATTCTCAAAGATATAGATATATATTACTGCTGTTACAAGTTGATGAGAATAAACAATTCATTTGGCCATTTTCATTGATTGCAAATCTATTTTCAACACTTTTGTGCACTGAAGTTGTGTTTTTATTCTTCAGAAAAATCACATTTCATACAAAACTGGAGTGTTATGCCGCTCAGTAACAGTAGACATGAAGTATTAGCAGAGAAAGTGCAGGTAAGGAAGAGCATTTAAAAATGGGAGAGATGAGTTTCCATGTGGAAGACAGCATTTTAGTGTGTTTTATTAAGATTTAAGGTTAAGGAGTAGTGATAGTTTGTTCATTAGGCTGTTTTTAAAGAACTTGAATATATCTTGCAAAACTGCACTGTTCATTTCCTTTCTCAAAAATGCACACTAAATATAACAAAGTGTTAAAAGTGACAGGTTCAAGTTAAATTACGAAGCTAACACTGATCATGTACCTGAACATGACTGAACTACACTGTTACTATTCTTTTCATCCACACCACTTCATTATTTTTTCTACTGTCACCAGAAGAGGCTCAGCGGTTCCATTTCAGGCTCTACAGGGTGAGTTCACTGGGCATCTCTGTGCCCTGTAAACCACCCAGCAGGTTTCGCGCCGCCAAAGCTGACATGACGCCTCTCGTGGAGTAGGTGGCACTGCCGATGTGAGGTAACACCACTGCACGAGATAAGGGAGGATGGAAAATATATTTTAAACAGTAAATTAACATTTGACATGTTGGACAAAGGGATCAGAAAACACATCTACACACGGCACAAGCTTTCTGACCCACCGCAGTTCTTTAGCGTGAGAAGCGGGTGGTTTGTTGGAAGTGGCTCAGGTGTTGTGACATCCAGTCCAGCTGCAGCTAACTGTCCACTGGTCAGTGCCTCATATAGATCCTCCTGGTTCACCACAGCCCCCCTAAAGCAAATAATTCACTATATTACAATAGGGTTTACTGCCATTTAAAAAAAAAAAAAAAGTACGAGGGTACAGATTATCATCCCAATCCAATCCTCAACACTACCTGCTAGTGTTGATGAAGACTGCTGTGGGTTTCATCTTGCTAAAGAAAGCCTTGTCACACATGCCCTGGGTTTCTGGTGTCAGGGAGCAGGAAACTACTATGAAGTCACTCTCAGACACAAGTGTGTCCAGAGGAACTGATCAACAGAGAGAAGAGGTGAGAGGACAAACATGTGGATTAAAGGAGGAAACGGTCAATAAAATATCCAGCTTCACTATCCCCAAACCCTATTTTTTGGTTTTAAAATGCTATAAGCCCACTGTAGTTCCCCCAAAATTGTTATGTACAATGTAAATAATAACAGAAAACAGTGATTTGAAAATGATTCAGCTATATATGAAAACATCAATCTTTTGGGGTTTTTTGCAAAGTGTTCGCTCAATTTGAATTCAGCACCTGCGTCACCTTTAAAAGCAGGAAAACAAAAGGCATGACTGGGTATAAAAAGAGCATCTGAGTGAGCCTGAGAATATTATATATAATACTGGAGAGATTCACCACTCTGTATACACTGCACATGCAACAGCAAAAGTACACTCACCATCTGTGCTTCACCATATTAAAAGATCAACAGCATCTGGAAAAATATCTATATTTAAGGGACGAGGTTGAAAAGCCAAGAACGACTGATCTTGGGGCCCTTGGGCAGCGCTGCATTAACCACAGACAGGAATGTGTAGTAGAAGTCAATGCATGGGTTCAGAAACACTTGTAAAAACAATCCTCAGAGAACTCAGAGTTTGTTACTCTAAAATAAAAAACAAACCAACAAACAAACAAAACACAATCAGCAACATTCAGAAATGCCTTCTCCGGGCCACAACTCATTTACGACTGACTGTTAAAACTGTGCTCTGTCAAATGGAAATCATGGACACCACATCCTCCAAGCTTGTCAGCAGTGCACAGCTCAACAGCCAGCAACCATGATGTCATGTGTAACCTGCACATCTGCGAGGGCACCACTAATGGTGAAAGAAATATACAGGCTTTGGAGAAACATATGTCAATCTTATTTAAGCAGGGAGAGAGAGCAAACCAGAATCTGCACGTTTTCCACAACAGAAGTCTCAGTATTAAACTGGCCTCCCTGTTGCAAAGACCTCTAAACTAATCTAGTTGGTGCATTATGAAATGAAAAACACAGCAAAGGAGTCTCCAACCTGATCAGCAGCTGAATCCTTTATTATGCTTTCAAATGACAGCAAACGCAAACAGAGTGTTGTCTAAAGAAGAGGTATTGCATTACATTGTAAACCTGCCATTGTCTCAGATTGGTAGGATTTTTTTTAAAAAAGAAAAAAAAGGACCAGCATTCTTGTTAAAAACAAAAGCTTTACAACCTTTCTGACTTCACCACACCCACCACACAATATATCCTGTACCCTGTGAATCTGCTGGACAAACCAAAGAGTCTAAATAACTCCACCCTTTTGGCCTTGTGGGCCTTTTGCCTCATTAGCATCAGCCTGAGCGCAAGGAGCAACCCTGCAAGTTAGGAAGACTATGCTTAAACCCTTCAATGAATTGATTACCATTTAATGTAAAAGGATATTTCATTATCACATGACCATATATTTATCTTGTTACATTAGATCCCTGCATTGTTACACTGAAAGACAAGGGAAATACCAAGATTATGGATGCATTTGTGATGCGAGATTATGTTATCCTAATTTATTCAAATTCTTCAGCAGCTTGATATGACTGTGATTTGGTTTGATCTTTAATTGTAATTATCTGTACTTATTTTGATGTATTAAAAAAAGTATTTAAATTTGATGTATATATTGGAAGAAATTCATCCATCACTGTAGTTTTATCTGTTAAGTTCTAATTGCTACCATTTTCAGTTAAATTTAGGTTTTAAATGATGTGCAAAACACTGCATTTGTGTCCACATTTCTTTGGAAATTGGGTTGAATTGCAACTTCTCCTGCCCTGCCCTTTCTACCTGTGCTTTTAATCATTCCCCTCACATTGTGTGCATTTCTCTACATATTCCTTACCGAACTCTCCATTCACTTCAGCAGCACTGGGTTTGGCTGTTCTCCCAGAGTACAGAAGCCTCTTCACTCCGAATGGCATGAGTCTCTGAGCTATGGCCATACCTGAATGCAAATACAAGCAGTTATTCAACTATGAGCAAGTCTTTAAAACTCAGAGGAAAATTGATTTTGCTAGTTAGATATGATTATGAGGTTGATATTCCAAAGTAAATGAAGCAGTAACAGTAAGCCCAACCTATGCGTCCCAGCCCAATGATTCCCACAGTGCTGCCAGATAGACCATAACCACACAGCCAGAGAGGTTTCCATGAGCTCCAGCCACCACTGAGGGGAAGAAAAAGTATGACCACTGTGTAACTAAATTCAGGTGCTTACCTTTGTTTTTGGTTGAAAAGTTACAGAAACAAAAATAAGGTTTACATTGATTAGTGTAAATGTGTAACTAGGTGGAACTGACTTTTTCACTTCCTCCACTCCCTCCGGTAATCTGCGAGCGGTGGCCAGCAGTAGAGCCACAGTCAACTCCGCTGTGGCATCAGTCAGGACATCTGGAGTGTATCCAACACGAATCCCACTGTTGAAAACAAACAGCGGTATAACTAAGAAGGCATGTAACATCTCCTCCTGTTAGTTAACAGGGAAGTTCAGTCGGTGAAGCTCACCGTTTTTTGATTTCATCAAGGGCAAGGTGGTCAAATCCCACAGACAGGGTGCTGATCACTTTCAGGTTTGGCCCTGAAATCAAAGACAGAACAGCTGAGTAACCACTTGGCTGTCAAATATTTATACTCAAATTCTGAGGATAAACGCAACAAGGTGAGCATCTTTATTGATATAATATAAACTGAATGATTAATGAATGAATCAATACACTAATCAATACTACGTTTTGATTGGCTCTAATTAGGCAAGCACGTGTGACTCTCACTAAAACTGCATGACTTATACTGAGTAAAACTCAAAGATCTAGACAGGGGGCGGGGGTTCTGATGTGAGATGTTTAAAGCTTTAGGAAAATGCCCCACACGGTCCCCCCGTGTTTGCCCGACAAAAGTTTGTTGGGATCTGGTCACCATCTGAGGTTAGTGAGTGGTGAATACCTGCAGCCTCCAGGACCTCGACATCGATCTTGTCGGACAGCAGACACAGAAGACCGTGAGCCCCCTGAACACCGTTGAGAAGCTCTGCCCTGGACACAGGTTCATCGGAATCCCACTGAGACACCTCACACCTGCTTCCAGTGAGACAGGAAAGGCCCACATGCGTGAGGCGGCGTGTCATTTAAACATACAAGCAGAGGAAACTGACAGCAATGGTGTCGGAGTGTATAAGCGTGAATTACAGCGTCGATATGCAAAGCACGGAAGGTATTTAAACACTGTTAAGGACAGTTTGCTGTTAATTTGAACATAAAAACACTTCGTACACTCCAGCCGCTGACAGGATCTTCATCCCTTCTTGAGGGATGCGCCGCGTTATGAAAACCTTCATGATTTTTCCAACTGTCTGCATCCCACTTTAACAGCAGGAAAGACTTCCGGTCCTCTTTCGGCAGAGAACCGCTCAGACTGCAACTTGAAGCTTTTAACCTTCAACGTCAGCAGAGCCCGGACTACTCTTACGTCGCCAGGAAGTAATTCACATCACTGCGCCTGCGTCGGGTAGGGTCTGTTTTGTTTTTTGTTGTTGTTGTTGTCTTTCCCACACAAGAGTAACAGCCATAAAAATCCTTATGCCTTCTGTCTTATGGGTCAGTTCAAAGACTATTAAAAATCTGGTTCCATGCGTTTTTATTCTTTTTTTTGGGGGGGGTGTATTTGGGACTATCAGGGAAGCATCTTAATAAAAGCATGTTTACATTACTCATCCGATTTTGCCTCTTGAGACAGGACTGTGCAAAAATTTTAGGAGTGGACAAAGTTTTAACGATAGGATGTGGTCGTAAAACGCATGCGCATTGTTATTTCAAAACGCTGCACAAATTAAGTTTTCTTTGTCGGGGAGTCTGATACCTTACAGGCATGTTTATATGATTTAAACAGAATGGGAATGGGAAGTTCATTGACTCTAAAACTAAATTCTCAAATGAGGTACAATATTGTACTCATGAGTGTTTAATATGAAGTGCTGTGCAAAGGTTTTGTGACCCCCTTCATTTCTTTATAGTTTGCTTCCAAGGAGCCAGACTTTCTTGTCATTTTTGAAGTAGTCTTGAACAATAATTTTACGGGTTTTCTGAAGGTCTTTCAATGTTTTTCTTTACATATTGGCTGCTTTTCCATTCACGCTCAGTCCGGTCCTTATACCTGACCATTTTCAGAGGAATGTTTTTTGTTTCTTAAGCCACTTAACACTGACCTATGACTCATTCAAGTGTAAAAAAATAAATAAATAAAAAGACAAAAACATTTAACTCAGGGGATGAACCACTGCTGTTTCACATAACAGAGTACTTAGCAGAGAACCAATTTAAAATTGTAACTTTAGGCATTTTGTTACTGGCAGTCTGTCACAAAAGAACATCATATTTTTGGCAAAATATGCCAAATATAACACAGTTTGACAGGCATAAATCAGTATTTTTGAACCAACAAAGTTATTCCGAAAGTGCTATTAACTGAACACTTTGCATATCTTGACATGGTGTGCTGCATGTCTTTAAAAAAAAATCAGTGGAAACTGGACACAAGCGGAGGAGAAAAGAAGAAGTGGCCCCACAATATATAGACAGATTTATATTCTGTGGAAGTGGCAGGCCTAAAGAAATATCTGCAGCATATGAACAGTATCTGAAAGTCATCTCCTTCAGAAATAAGAAGAAAAAACTAAGACCTAACACAGAACCTGAAAGATGCATCTGTCCCTTCAGTTGATCCAGCTACTGTTTGCTGAAGGCTCATCTGAAATGGAAGGGTGGCTGCAGAAGCTGTTCTTAAAGAATGGCTTGAGGTATGCTTTACTTAAGAACTGGACTGAAAATCAGTGGAAACAGGTTCTATGATGTGATGAATCCAAATGATCCAAATTTTTAGTTCAAATAATCATTGATATGTATGGAGGAGGTCAGGAGAGAGCTACAACAGTGAGTGTCTAGCCATATGTAAAACACAGTGGAGGCTCTGTCATGGGTTGGGGCTCCATTTCAGCCAGTGGCATTGGAAATTGTGACAAAATCAATGAAATTATGAATGCATAACACACACACACATACACACACACACACACAGTGGAGTATCATCAGTCATGGATTGGCCTCCCCAGAGCTCAGACATCAACATTACTGAAGCACTGTGGGATCATTTTGACAGAGAACAGAACAAAAGGCAGCCAACATCCAAAGAAGAGCGTTCAATATCCTTCAAGAAGCCTGGAGAACTATTCAAGAAGACTACTTAAAGAAATGACAAGAAAGCTGAAAGTTAAGACTGTGTTGAAGAAAAAAGATGGTCAAAACAAATACTGACTTTCAAGCTCATTAGAACTGTACAAACACTGTTTTTGCCTTATAATTGTATTTTCCATGTATGTTTGAATACTTTTCAATAAATAATAATAAGCAAATGAGGGGTTACTCAAGACTTTTCCACAGTACTGTGTGTCAAAAAGTATTTCTCCGTATTAGTAACATGACATGTCCGACACTGTTCCCCACAGTCAGTCTGTCGGGATTCACCCCTGTAAGCTCATGGTATCTCAATGCTGCCCTCTTGAGTAAATGCACTTATCGTGTGCGAACCTTTAGACAAAATATTTTCAGTTTTGCTGCTTTTACACGAGTAAAATGCCTCAGCAGGGTGCTTCTGAAACATGTGGCCCCCTTGAAAGAAGACTTGATTCCTTTTCTTCACGCACCCTAACGTTTTCCTGCGTGTGACGTCACCGTCCGCTCCCGCTCGTGCTCGCACTCCGGGTCGCGAGGCTCTTTGCTCGCCGATTTTTTTAAAAAAAAAAAAAAGCTCTCCTTCACAGAGCTGCGTGCTGTAAATGGTCAAGTCCTCACCCTCAGAAAGCAACAGAGGGCGGAATAAGGAGCTCTCGGTACGGAAGAAAAACAAGTAGGCACCGAAGCAGGAAATTAGAGTGAGGACCAAGCCTGGAAAGGTAAGAAAAACGCTTCTTGAGGGTATAGAGGCTTTTTTTTTTGGTGTGCCAAGACTGTTACAAGCTGGCTGTAAGAGGCTACATTATGGGTACCGGCTACATATTATTTCGAGCTCGTTTGTGATTGCTGCAAAAGGAACGACTATTTGTCCTGATCTCGCCTGTCAGCATTAGACCACATAGTTACGATTACTCACCCGTTAACAGCTCCAGGAAAGAAATAACTTTATTGTCTGCATGCAGCGAGCTGAAGCCGTGTCACATATTTGCTGTCATATTATGAAGGCGTTATCGCGCTATTCGTGTGGAGCAAGAAACCTTTCAGTAAGCTTAACTTAATATAATTTAACTTTAAAGTCTTTACGCTGAGCGTGTCTGGTTGTGCAAACTGCTAGGAACCAGCAGTCATGTAAATTTATGTTTAATTTTTATTGGTGGATATTTTTATGCATAATAACCGCAGCCACATCCTTATATAGACTGCATCAGCACAAGCACGAAGCACATTTATCATTTTAATATAATGCCATTTTACTGTATTGTTTCGCTTGTTTTGTATCTGGTTCTAATACGTTGGTGTTATTATGTGTACAGTAAGAGTTTTGTGGCACTAAGGGAATGCAGTTGGATTTCTGTGCATGGGAGGAATGGCAGGATATTCTGCTCTTGATAGGAAATATGTATAAACTCATCTGTCACTATATTTAAATTGATACTTTGCTATCAACATTTAAAAGATTAAAAGATATAAAATATGACATTTAAAATAATTAGACAAATATAGCATTATTAGATATCGCTGAAAACTCTAGGTACTTCATTTAATGTATGCATTTATTGCTATATTTATATATTTTATATTGTATTTCCTCATATTGCACAACTGTTCTCTAACTGGACTGATACCAAGGAAGTAGCTGTGAAAATGGCTCTTCAATCTTCTTAGCTTACTAAACCAGACCTCTGATACCAAGCTTAAATGTTGCATGTAACTGAATTCCAAACATCCATGTGTTATTTCAGAAAATAATACTACTGTTCACCCCACCCACGGCACACTTTTGGTTGAGGAACCAGCAGAGCCTGTCTGAGCCTGCAAGAAACAGCAGGTTAAGTGCAGACGGACCTGTACGATGGCTCTGTTGACCCTGCATAGGATCCCATCCGTCGCCAATGCGCCAGTGAGTTCAGTTATCTCCCCGCCTTGATGTACACAAACATTTTGCACCGTGTCAGCAGATATGAGGTTGTTTACTTTTCTTTTACAAAGAATGATTGAGAACGTTGAATACGAGCTGTTTACGCCGGCCTTTGAAAGGTCTGCATGAAGAGCGGCGGCTCCTGAATGTGTCCCTTTGTGGATATCATCACTACATTTGCCTGAATGATAACAAGGCTGATTTGTTTTTCACTTGTAGCCAGGGAAGTGATCGCACTGATAGGCTTACATGGCATGAATACCACAGATATAGCTCCCGTTAAATCATTGTCAGATAGTGATTGAATTACTTGTCCAAATGCTCACTGTAAGTGTTAAATACTGTATCATCAGCCTCTGTCCCTCATATCTCCTCTTCTCACATTTCTATCCCTCTATCATAAATATATATTTTTTTAAATGTTATGTCAGAGGCCTGGCTTTCCCCTCTGGTCTTTATCATTGCAGATTAAACCATAAATGACCTTACCGTGCTTCCAAGTCTCATTTTTTGCATATTTTGTCACAGAATTTAATCACTCTACTATCTTAACTTGTGTTTTCTCCTCTTTTTTTCTTTTTTTTTCCTTTTTCAAACCCTCATCGTTCCGCCCCTGGCCTCTGCTCACTTCTTCTCTTTTATTTCTTTTTTCCCTTTTTCTTGACTCTGTCTGGACTTGTCAGTTGCATAACAGGTAATGTTGCTGTCTCAAGTTTCTTTCTCTGTAAACCCTTGCTACTACTGCTACTTCGCTCATTCCTTTCCCCTCCCTCCTCATGCATTGTGTTTCTCTTTTATTTAGTGTTTTTTTTAAATTCTCTTATTCCACTGTTTACCTGCTTATTGTTGCTCCCCCCCCCCCATCCCACTTAGCTCTTTGTGTCTGTCTCCTCACTGCTGCAAATGATCTGTTGTACCACATTTCACCTCAGGAAATTTTTTTTCCTACTATTTGTGGTCAAACTTTAAACAGGAAAAACATGACACACACAAACACGCTGCTTCTAATGTTTCCAGAAGAGTTGTTACTTTCTTTCAACCCTTTGTCTTTATTTAAGTTGGAATTATTAACTTCTGAGAGCATTAGAAACACCATGCAACTGTTTCTCATGCTTATTAGCATATGAACCTCCAGGATCTTCTTGGACCCTGGTTTGGGATCTGCATATCGTCACTCTTTTTACAAACACCCTGCATAACAAAATTATAGGCTCCTGAAATGCATTGATCAGGTACAATTAGTCAGTAAAACAAAGATAAGATGCTGAATTGCACACGTACAAACCAAATAGAGAATTAAAAAATATATATATATATTCACGAGTCTTCTTGGTGAAGATTTTTTTAAATCTTTTTTCTAAGGATGAAAGCCTCCAAAGAAGAGGGAGACTTCAGAAAAGGTAGCTTTAAATTGTTATAAATTACACACTTAAGACAGATGATAACCAGTTGCTTGATGACAGCAGCGTTAACCTCCAGGATATCTGTCCCTCTGTAGGGAGAGCTTTGCCCTCGTAAAAGGGGCAGTCCTTCTGCTGGAGGATGGCGAGAGTGGGAGCCTTCATCAGGCGACGTCTCACACCCCGACTTCTCCTGTCAAGCAAAGCAGCGGAGCACCAGACATGCGGCACAGACACCTCCGTGCTATGATTGAACACCTCAGACCAGAAGATACCGTAAAGCTGGTGAGGGCTCATGTCGTCACAGATCATGCACTATATTGCCAAAAGTATTTACTCATCCATCCAGATCATTGAATTCAGGTGTTCCAATCACTTCCATGGCCACAGGTGTATAAACCAAACACCTAGGCATGCAGACTGCTTCTACAAACATTTGTAAAAGAATGGGTTGCTCTCAGGAGCTCAGTGAATTCTAGTGTGGTACCGTGATAGCGTGCCACCTGTCAACAAGTCAACACTACTAAATATTCCACAGTTAACTGTTAGTGCTATTAAAACAAAGCGATTGGGAGTGACAGCAACTCAGTCGCAAAGTTGTAGGCCACATAAAATGACAAGTGGGGTCAGCCAGTGCTGAGGTGCATAGTGCGCAGAGGTTGCCAACTTTTTGCAGACTCAATCGCTACAGACCTCCAAACTTCATGTGGCCTTCAGATTAGCTCAAGAACATTGCACACAGAGCTTCTTGGAATGGGTTTCCATGGCTGAGCAGCGTGTATGCGTGTAAATACTTTTTGCAATATTGTGTGTCAGCAAAACCTGAAAAATGTCACACTTGTCACAAAATGAAACACTTTACTTTACTTTACTTTACTATGTCTCTGAGTGAACTTGTATGATCATATCGCTGGCAAAGGTCATTACTCCAAAATGCTGAGGTTATATAAATATTTAACTGCTTATGGTGTTAAGAAAATAGTAAGAAACCTGATCCACTGAATGCAGTTTCATGGTTAAGGTTATGAGAAAATTTCAGTGATTTTTGCCATCAGTCACAAACCTTCAGTGACAGTGAATTACCAGTTTTTAGGTCCTCAGTATCACTAGCATCAAGCTCTTACGTAAATATTATCCCAATGAAATTAATATAGTAAGACAGAGAGATTTTTGGAAAATATGTGACTATGTCCATTGTTATTCTCATGTGTCTGTGTAGCACACAGCAGGAGATTCTATGCATCAGATGTGTGCACTGGAACTTTGGTTGTTTGACGTTGATGAGTGCAGTCAGAATTTGTAGAGTATTCAGGAGGAATGGCACAATACAATCACATACTTTCTGTAAATTCACCAAAGGGGGAAAAAAAAAGACCTGCTTTAAACGCATATTGATTCAATCAGACATTATACAGACTTTGTACTCTGAAGGTGGCAGCACATAAAGCTTCTCCTGGATAAGATTCAGAAAATATCCAGCCTGCAGTGCATGTGTGAAAATGCCTGGAAGGCAGCATCAGTAAATCGCTTTGCAATTTGGTAGTGGGAGGAGTGGGGTGATATAGCCTCAAAAGTATATCATGATATTCCAAGAAAATTTGCAATACTATTTCTGCCGATATTAAAAAAAAAAAAAAAAAAACTGAACACATTTTATTGATACTTGCAGCTTTCAGGCAGCAGCATTTATAAGAGTAATTGAATGAAAGGCAGTTTCCATCTTTTCCAGCGAGCTACTGTCATTCCTAATTTGAAGTGTGAATCTATTGGAAGATGGTGACAGCAGCAGCGGCGGCATTATAATGCAATAGTAGTGACACAGCATAAGTCAAATCTAAGCACAAAAGTAGCCAAGATACTGTTTTCCCTGGCAATTTTAATTACAGGTTAACCATTTCGGTAAACAATAAATAAAGTAACTTAAACTTTTAAACAGTTTTCAATTTTATTATCTGGGTTGTTTTTTAAACAGTTGCCCATTGTTTTGGATTGGCACCACATCTTTTGCCAAACAATATGTAACCACATCAGTAATTTCCAGCCACTGTGCTTCCTGTCATGTGGAGCACAGCTAGCGAGTGCTCCGGCAATGCTCAGTTGAGACATTTGTTTACTTTTGGGTTGCATATCACCAGTTACATTACTTTCATAGCCTAAAACACTCGACAGTATGTTCTTGCCTCGAGTGGTGAAACACTTTTGTTTTTTTCCACCTTTGGTGAGAACAGTTTTCTTGCATATTGCTTTGCTTTGTGGGAGGTTACTGAAGTAGCTCCGTTTTTAGGTACTAAATCATTATCAGATGCTGACACATGGCTCGTGCCCTCAGGCATGCCTGGGCTCGTCTCGCCATTGCACACTAGGGAATGGCATGGAATGTATGGCATTGCTAGAGCAATGATATCACAATTCAGCATTTTTCTGTCACATAGAAATCACAGACGATATGATATGGCGCAGCCCTAATGAGGATTCAATGTGTTGTTCATCCAGTTTACTAAAACAGATTTAATTTGAACTTTAAATTGATAGTGACTGTTTCAGTTCTATTTGTGTTGCAGTGTGTGGACAGTGTGCCATGGCATGGACATCTCAAATAGACAGTCTAAAGAAAATATTCTGTAATTTGTAAATACCTAAGACTGCAGGATAGCAAAATTGAATATAAACATATAAGCCAAAAGCCAAATGCACAAACTGTACTAGTAGCTTTGCTTGTTTAAGTCCATTGAATGCAGATTGAATTATTAACGCCTTCCAAAGCGCTGCACTTATTCTGAGACTGACCTGTATGTTTTCAAGATAGAAAGAACATAGGTACAGTCCTTTAACCAGACAGGAGCTGGTATCTTGATCTCTCTGTAAAGACAACATTCACTTCCCTGATTTGAGTCTTCCTGGAAGGCCAAAGAAAATAAATACACTGGATTTTTTACGTTGCTTGCAAGCAGCCAACCTTATTTGGCAACTTTAGACTTAAAATGAAAGCTGTGGGGTTTTTTCTTCTTTTTTTTTTCACTTCACAAGTTGTCTGACACAATATCTGCCTCCTTTTCCCCTTGGCTTTACTCCTCTGTACCTTTTCATCCAGGCGGTGCAGTTAGATTCTGTTAGCCCGGTGAGAGTCAGGTATCTGATCGTCGTTTCCACGTTGGGCAACAAACATGAGAGCATCCTGCTGGGCATGGATTTCCCCAACTCAGAGAGGTCTGTGTAACCAAGATGCTGGTGTACTGTTGCGCAAGATAAGATTTCTGTTCTGTTAACAATTTCTGGTTTAGCTTTAACAAGTGCAATTTTCTTCTTTGTCCTGTGTATGTGTCCTCCCCTTCTTTTTCTAGTGATCATTGCACCATCGGCCTGGTTCTGCCAATATGGAGCAATACACAAGTTTATCTGGACGGAGATGGGTAAGAAACACGTTTTGAAAAAAGGACTGAGGATCATATTAAAAGTGTAAAAGCACAAATGAGGAGGCGATTGGGAGGCTGCAGCACAGACGGTGCAGCTTGATTTCTGGGATTCTGGCCAGAGATAACATGAATAAGTAATGTCCTTATTTTTGGAGTTGAATCATTCTCTGTGAACTACAACAGCTCATGTCACTCACTCACATCATTGTATAAACATGGAGGTCATGTGTTTTTAATAATGAAATGTAAGTAAAGTATGGTTAGTTTCTTTTTGTGGCTGTTTATGTAAAGGTCAGAGAGTTTAGCGGCTGAGAGGTCTAATTAATTTACTCTGGCTGCATCGTAGTGTATGAAGAACACCAAATTTCCATTTTGGCTCATTTTGTGTGTCTTTAAATAATCGAAGATTGCTCTCAGCAGGTTTGGCTTAATTAAAACAGGTTGGGCTGCTGATGCTCAGAAAAGGATATAAGAGCTGGTCACTCTGAAACTGAGAGGTGCCAGGTCTAAAAACAGTTAGGCTAACATGACTGGGTGCTTAAACTGCTTACTTTAAACTGTTTGTGTGTGCTGAGTGTCATGCGAGGTTTTTTTTGCCATGTCACACTGGCATTTTCACCCTCAACAGGCTGAATCACACCTCCAACTGTGCTAATTTGTCTCTCAAAAACTGTCCTCGCATTTTCATTCCACAAGAACAAGAACAATTTCTAATTTACACTGAATTAATTCTCTGTTGTATGTCAGACTATGATGTAGCACACTGACACCTTTTTTTTTTTATCACTGTTACTTCCTTATTTTTCCTTTTCTCTTTCTCATCATCAGGCTTGATTATGAGTGTTCACATTTCCCTCTGTTTCTCTGCAGTGGTTTTAGCGTGAGCTCAGCAAAAGAGACCAGAATCTTTAAACCAGTTTCCATGCAGACCATGTGGTGAGTGACACTCAGATATTAAAATGAAAATGCTGCTGTAGCAGACTCCGGCTGCTCTCTTTGCATATCAACACCTTTTCCTTTCCTTCCTTTTCCAGAATAATGGCTTCTACATCTCTGTAGCCTATTAATGACATTTTTTTAAGTCATCACTACACATGGTGATGTTTTTTGTTGCTTTTCCTCTCCTCTCTCCACCGCTGTAAGGTCAGTGCTGCAGGTGTTACATGGTTGCTGTGAGCGTGCTGTCAAGGCAGCTTTGATCCCAGGCTCTGGGCTGGAGTGGGCTCAGCACTACCGCCAGCACACTGAGTCCGATCGCACCTGCCTAAATGAGTGGGAGGCCATGAATGACTTGGAGTCGATCCGCAAGGACAGTGTTGGACAGAAGTATGCTTTTATTTGTATTAGCCAAGGGAGCCAATGTGATGGAAGAAAATGTACATTAAGATAATTTATTCAAGTATCCACTACAAGTAAACCTCGTGCTAAATCTTATGTTAGTAGAAGTACAGCTGGAGAATCAAGTGGAAAATGCCTCAAAAGAATAATAAAGCATTGCACTTTCACCACTTATACATGTATAAATAAACTTATCTTCTCTTCTTATTGTTTGTGCCTCCCTGCCAGTTTGTACTTAAATTTAACTTTTTTTGTCTGGGAAGTTCGGCAGAAAGAGTTTCCAATGAGATCCTGATCAAAGAACAACTGAGGGACATCATGAGGACCGAAGATCTGGACAACCTCACATCCAAAATGGTGAGATGTGTGGGCAGATAGAAACAGGAAGTTGGTTTGAAAAAAAAAAGTCAAAGAATTACTAGAGCATAACTGAAGTGTAAAAAAATTTGAGAAAATGCATTCATTTTCTACTGCAGGTGCACTCTACCCTGGAGACCAGGATAGGCTTTGACATGAGACCCTACAAGGAGTACATTGACAATGAGATCCTGGTCACCATGGCTCAGATGGACAAGCCCTCCAAAATATTTGACTACCTTTACCTGGTGAGTCATTGTTGAAGGTCTAAATATTTTAAAAGCTTTATTTGTACACTCAATAGTGAGAAGACTCTCTTTTGCTTTGATCAACAAACTGGAAAGTGTTCTTTTGCCAGGATGTTGTCATGTGACTGTAACTTCCTCTTTGTAGGAGATCTGTGCTGACAGCGATAGGGAAGATGACTCTGCCAGCCCTTTCTATCTCGTCTTCTCTGCCCTTGCCTTAACCTCTGTCTTTATTTGGTTTCAGGGCTCTGAGTGGAATGCAGCTAACTTTGAGGAACTGCAGAAAAACAAGTTAGTACTTTCACCTGCAACACTTTCTGTAGCTCTGAGTGTGTTGTTGTCTGTCTTTATATTCTTTATATTAACACACAAGATAGTACTTTACTATGCATTGTGTTTTGCTCTGGCTCTGAGTGTGTGTCTGGATGTTTTTCAGCGTGGGCTACATTCTGAATGTGACGAGGGAGATTGACAATTTTTTCCCAGAGTCCTTCACTTACATGAACATCAGAGTGTATGATGTGGAAGCCACAGACTTGCTGTCCCACTGGCCAGCTACGTTCAACTTCATCAACACTGCAAGGTACCAGAGGCCTTTTAAAATCCAGACTTGTGAAAAGGTTTTTGATTGCTCCTTCTGGACAGATGCTTAATTAGGGGCTGAAGATGGGCGAAGCTCTAAACTTCCTAAGAGGTAATTTTTCAGTCTATGAAAGTACAGAGCAGGATGGTATTGTAACACAGATCTACAGTCCTTTAAGGCAAAAAGCACTTTGATGTGTATTCTTATTTGCTTTCTTGCCTGACCAATACCATTCTCAAGAGTAAATAAGCAGCTAATTAGCTTAGCGGAGACTGGAAAGTGTCCAAAATCTGCTGAGCTCCTGTTAAACTGTAACTGCCAGACCATCCCATGGCTCTCAGCAGGTGGTAGGCAGCTACCCTTAAGTTTTTGTATGAATCACATACACTCAACGGACAATTAATTTATTAGCCACAGTTTGCTAGTACCAGGTTGTTCCCCTTTTTGCTATCAGAACTGCTTTAATTCTTGGTGGCATAGATTCAACAAGGTGCTGGAAACATTTGGTCCATATTGACATGACAGCTTCAAGAGTGATGTGCAAAACTGTAGTAACTACAGAGGGATAAGGCTGATGAGCCATACCATAAAGATATGAGAAAGAGTTGTTGAAGAGAGGTGATCATCATTGAGCAGCAGTATGGCTTCATGCTGAGAGAGTGCACTGCAGATGTAATGTTTGCTTTGAGAGTGTTGATGGAGCAGTAGAGAGAAGGTCAGAAGGAGCTGCACTGTGTCTTTGTGAATCTAGAGAAAACATATGATATGGTGCCAAGAGAGGAACTGTGCTACTGCATGAGGAAGTAAGAGTGAGAGAGAAGTACACTATATTGCCAAAAGTATTCACTCATCTGCCTTCACACATATGAACTTGAGTGACATCCCATTCTTAATCCATATGGTTTAATATGATGTTGGCCTACCCTTTGCAGCTGATTTCTCAGACTTTTTATCTGATTTAGTGCTCAGTTCAGATAAAATCATTATAGTGGGTGATTTTAACATCCATGTAGATGCTGAAAATGACAGCCTCAACACTGCATTTAATCTATTATTAGATTCAATTGGCTTCTGTCAAAATGTAAAGGAGCCCACCCACCACTTTAATCATACTCTGGATCTTGTCCTGACATATGGCATTGAAACTGAAGACCTAACAGTATTCCCTGAAAGCCCCCTCCTGTCTGATCATTTCTTAGTAACATTTACATTTACTTTAATGGATTACACAGCAGTGGGGAATAAGTTTTATTACAGTAGAAGTCTTTGTGAAAGTGCTGTAACTAAGTTTAAGGATCTAATTCCTTCATTATTATGCTCTTCAGTGCCATGTGCCAACACAGTGCAGAGCAGCTACCTAAACTCTGCTCCCACTGAGGTAGATTATCTCATCGATAGTTTTACATCCTCATTGCGTACGACTTTGGATACTGTGGCTCCTCTGAAAAGGAAAGCCTCAAATCAGAAGTGCCTGACTCCGTGGTATAATTCACAAACGCGCAGCTTAAAGCAGATAACCCGTAAGCTGGAGAGGGAATGGCGTCTCACTAAAGTAGAAGATACTCATTTAGCCTGGAAAAAGAGTTTGTTGCTCTATAAAAGAGCCCTCCATAAAGCTAGGACATCTTACTATTCATCATTAATTGAAGAAAATAAGAACAACCCCAGGTTTCTTTTCAGCACTGTAGCCAGGCTGACAAAGAGTCAGAGCTCTGTAGAGCCGAGTATTCCTTTCACTTTAACTAGTAATGACTTCATGGATTTCTTTACAAATAAAATTTTAGACATTAGAGGAAAAATTATTCAAAACCATCTCCAAGATTTATCTTCATGTTCGGCTGCTTTCAGCACTGCTGGTATTTGTTTAGACTCTTTGGCTCCAGTTGATCCTTTGGAGTTAACTTCAATAGTTACTTCCTCCAAACCATCAACATGTTTATTAGATCCCATTCCTACTAGACTGTTCAAAGAAGTCTTTCCAATTATTGATGCCTCAATCTTAAATATGATCAATCTGTCTTTATTAGGTGGCTATGTACCACAGGCCTTCAAGGTGGCAGTAATTAAACCGCTACTTAAAAAGCCATCACTTGACCCAGCTGTCTTAGCTAATTATAGGCCAATCTCCAACCTTCCTTTTCTCTCCAAAATCCTTGAAAGAGTAGTTGTAAAACAGCTAACTGATCATCTGCAGAGGAACGGTTTATTTGAAGAGTTTCAGTCAGGTTTCAGAATTCATCACAGTACAGAAACAGCATTAGTGAAGGTTACAAACGATCTTCTTACAGCCTCTGACAGTGGACTCGTCTCTGTGCTTGTCCTGTTGGACCTCAGTGCAGCTTTTGATACTGTTGATCATAACATTTTATTACAGAGATTAGAGCATGCCATAGGTATTAAAGGTACTGCACTGCAGTGGTTTGAATCATATTTATCAAATAGACTCCAATTTGTTCATGTAAATGGGGAGTCGTCTTCACACACTAAGGTTAATTATGGAGTCCCACAGGGTTCTGTGCTAGGTCCAATTTTATTTACATTGTACATGCTTCCCTTAGGCAGTATTATTAGAAAGCATTGCATCAATTTCCATTGTTATGCAGATGATACTCAGCTTTATCTATCCATGAAGCCAGATGACACACATCAGTTAGTTAAACTGCAGGAATGTCTTAAAGACATAAAGGCCTGGATGACCTCTAATTTCCTGCTACTAAATTCAGATAAAACTGAAGTTCTTGTACTTGGCCCCACAAATCTTAGAAGCACAGTGTCAAACCAGATACTTACTCTGGATGGCATTACTTTGGCCTCCAGTAACACTGTGAGAAATCTTGGAGTCATTTTTGACCAGGATATGTCCTTCAATGCACATATTAAACAGATATGTAGGACCGCTTTTTTACATCTGCGCAATATTTATAAAATTAGAAACATCCTTTCTCAGATTGACGCTGAAAAGTTAATCCATGCATTTATTACTTCTAGGCTGGACTACTGTAATTCATTATTATCAGGCTGTCCTAAAAGCTCCCTGAAAAGACTTCAGCTGATTCAAAATGCTGCAGCTAGAGTACTGACAGGGACTAGAACGAGAGAGCATATTTCTCCCATATTGGCTTCTCTTCATTGGCTCCCTGTTAAATCTAGAATAGAATTTAAAATCCTTCTCCTAACATACAAGGTCTTGAATAATCAGGCCCCATCTTATCTCAAAGACCTCATAGTACCGTATCACCCCAATAGAGCACTTCGTTCTCAGACTGCTGGCTTACTTGTGGTTCCTAGGATACTTAAAAGTAGAATGGGAGGCAGAGCCTTCAGCTTTCAGGCCCCTCATCTGTGGAACCAGCTCCCAGCTTGGATTCGGGAGACAGACACCCTCTCTACTTTCAAAATTAGGCTTAAAACTTTCCTTTATGATCAAGCTTATAGTTAGGGCTGGATCGGACGACCCTGAACCACCCCTTAGTTATGCTGCTATAGGCCTAGGCTGCTGAGGGGGGTCCCATAATGCACTGTTTCTTCTCATTCACCTTTATTTACTTGTTTATACTTCACTCTGTATTTAATCATTATTATTAATCTCTGGCTCTCTTCCACAGCATGTCTTTTGTCCTGTCTCTCTCCACTCAGCCCCAACCGGTCGCAGCAGATGACTGCCCCTCCCTGAGCCTGGTTCTGCTGGAGGTTTCTTCCTGTTAAAAGGGAGTTTTTCCTTCCCACCGTCGCCAAGTGCTTGCTCATAGGGGGTCGTTTTGACTGTTGGGTTTTCTCTGTGTTATTGTAGGGTCTTTACCCACAATACAAAGCGCCTTGAGGCGACTGTTTGTTGTGATTTGGCGCTATATAAATAAAATTGAATTGAATTGAATTGAATTGAATTAACAGCTTCAGCTCTTCTGGGAAGGCTTCCCATAAGGGTTAGGAGTGTTTTTATGGAAATTTCTGGACATTCTTCCAGAAGCACATTTCTGAGATCAGACACTATTGGACGAGAAGGCCTGGCTCACAGCCTCCTCTCTAATTCACCCTAAAGTTCTGTCAGGTTGCGGTGAGGACTCTGTGCAGGCCAGTCAAGTTCTTCCACATCAAACTTGCTCATCCATCTCTTTATGGACCTTGCTTTGTGCACTGGTGTGCAGTCATGTTGGAACAGGAAGGGGCCATCCCAAAACTGTTTCACAAAGTTGGGAGCATGAAATTGTCCAAAATTTGTTGGTATGCTGAAGTATTAAGAGTTCATTTCACTGGAACTAAGGGGCCAGGCCCAACTCCTCAAAAACAATCCTACACCATAATCCACCACCACCAAACTTTACACTTGGCACAATGCAGTCAGACAAGTACCATTCTGCCGGCAACCACCAAACCCAGACTGGTCCATCGGCTTGCCAGAACATGTCTCCATAACTCTAGAGTGCAGTGGCAATGTGTACACCACTGCATTCAACGATTTGCATTCTGTTTGCTGATTTAAGGCTTGGATGCAGCTGCTCAGCCATGGAAACCCATTCCATGAAGCTCTCTATGCACTGTTCTTGAGCTAATCTGAAGGCCACATGAAGTTTGTAGGTCTGTAGCGATTGACTCTGCAGAAAGTTTACTGTTTACTAAACCACTTTGAGGCTGAGTTGCTGTTTTTCCTAATTGCTTTCACTGTGTTATAACACCATTAACAGTTGACTGTGGAATATTTAATAGCGAGAAAATTTCTCAACTGTTGTTGCACAGGTTCTATCCTATCACTGTACCACACTGGAATTCTCTGAGCTCCTGAGAGCGACCCACTCGTTCACAAATGTTTGTAGAAGCAGTCTGCATTCCAAGGTTCTTGGTTTTATACATCTGTGGCCATGGAAGTTATTGAAGCACCTGAATTCAATTATCTGGATGGGTGAGTGAATATTTACTGGCAATATAGTGTATGTGTGGGTGGTGCAGGACATGTATGAGGACAGTGAGACAGTTGAGAGGTGAGCAGTAGGCATAAGAGATGGGTTAAAATCAGAGATTGTGTCTGAGCCCCTTGTTTGCAGATGAGGTCAACCAGGAGTCTCTGTGGACTATGATGTTTACAGATGACACTGATTTGTAGTGAGAGTAGGGAGCAGGTAGAAAAGAGCCTGGAGAGGTGGAGGTATGCTCTGGAAAGAAGAGGAATGAAAGTCAGTAGAAACAAGACAGAATACATGAGTGTGAATGAGAGGGAGACAGGTGGAAAGGTGAACATGAGAGGTGTAGAGATAGTGAAGGTAGATAAGTTTAAATACCTGGGGTCAACCATCCAAAGCAATCAACAGTGCACCGAGGTCAAGAAAAGAGTGCAGAGAGGGTGGAGTGGATGGAGACGTGTCAGGGGGGATTTGTGATAGGAGGATAGCAGCAAGAGTGAAAGGAAGATTTACAAGATGGTAGTGAGACCTCCTATGATGTATAGTTTGGAGACAGTGACACTGACAAAAAACAGGAGGCTGAGCTGGAGGTGGAAGAGCTGAAGATGCTTAGAGTTCCATCGGGAGTGACCAGGATAGACAAGATTAGAAATTAATATATCAGAGGGACAACTCAGGTTGAGCGATTTGGAGACAAAGTAAGAGAGGCAAGACTGAGATGGTTCGGACATGTGCAGAGGAGGGATGGCTCTATTGGAAAAAAGATGTTGAAGATGGAGCTGCCAGACAGGAGGAAAAGAGGAAGATCTCAGAGGAGGTTCATGGATGGTAGTGAAGGAGGACATATAGTGTGCAGGTGTGACAGAGGAGGATGCTAGGGATAGGGATGGAGGAAGATCATCTGCTGAGCAGCCAAAATAGGAAGACTGACTTGACAGCATCACACAGTTGCTGCAGATTTGTCAGCTGCACATCCATGAATGTGACTTTACCATTCCACCATATTCCAAACATGCTCTATTGGATTGAGATCTGGTGACTGTGGAGGCCATTTGAGTACAGTGAACTTATTGTCATTTTGAGAGGATTTGAGCTTTGTGACATGGTCTGTTATCCTGCTGGAAGAAGCCATCAAAAGTGGGGTACGCTGTGGCCATAAAGTGATGGACATGGTCAGCAACAATACTCAGTTAGGCTGTGGTGCTTAAACAATGCTCAGTTGGTACTAAAACTGTAAACTGGCCCAATTTGTAGCCAAGAAAATATCCCTCACACCATTACACCATCACCACGACCAGCCTGAACTGTTGATACAGAGCAGGAAGGATCCATGCTTTGCTGTTGTTTATACCCAGTTCTGTCCCTGTCATCCAAATGTCACAGCAGAAATTGGGACTGAGCAGACCAGGCAACTTTTACAAGCTTCTGTTGTCATCCAATTTTGGTGAGCCTCTGCAAGTTGTAGCTATAATTTCCTGTTTTTTGCTGACCACTGTGGTCTTTTGCTTTTGTAGCCCATCTGCTTCAAAGTTTGATGTACTATACATTCAGAGATGCTCTTCTGCATACCTCGGTTATAACAAGTGATTATTTGAATTACTGTTGCCTTCCCATCAGTTCCAAGCAGTCTTGCCATTATCCTCTGAGCTCTGACATGAACAAGGCATTTTCACTGAGAACTGCTGCTCACTGGATATTTTCTCTTTTTCAGACCATCCTCTGTAAACCCCAGCGATGGTTGTGTGGTTTTAAAGATGTACCTAATAATGTGGCCATAAAATAGCATAAATTAAGTGAGAATAAAATATGGCATACCTAATGTTTTACATTAATCATTTCTATATTAAGTGTTTCCCCTTGTGTCTAGTCTTTTGATAAGCTATGCTCATGTTGCAGCTTCATATTTAATGGAACAAATGTGAGTGTTATCGGTCTCTGCATCCACCTTTAACAGAAAATGAAAGGCTACATTTCCTGAAGTATTGAATTCCATCGAGACTGGCATCACCGCCAGTTTCGCAGTTCTGAGTTGTCACACTGTGACTCAGATTCCCATTTTAAGTCTAAACTGTGTCAGTGATGTCTACAAATGCACTCTGAGTTGTGAAACATCATGACAGGCAGTAATCAAACAGCAAAAACAGAAAAACACTGCCTCCGTGTTTTCAGTTCGCAGTTTAGACTCTTGAAACAGAACCTCTGAGAGAGGGCCAAGCTACCCTCTGGTGGAAAAAAAAAAAATTAAAGCTGCAAATATTAGATTCACTCAGCTGCTCAACCAGTTTAAAGCTGCCACATGTTTGCAAGCCTGCAGCATTTTACTACTGAGCATTATTTTGTATGTGCAGCTGTTAAGCTGATAGCTGATTATTGTGTCATTCCAGCACTTCTCCCTGCATGATTTAATATTTGAGCAAAATCCTAAATCACTCTGTGAATTCCTCTTCATCTTTGTGTATCACAGGAAGAGTGGCCAGGCGGTGTTGGTGCACTGCAAGATGGGCGTCTCTCGCTCTGCGTCCACAGTGATTGCTTACGCTATGAAGCAGCAGTACTGGACACTGGATGTGGCGCTGAACTATGTCAGGGATCGGCGGTCCATCGTCAAGCCCAACGAGGGCTTCATGAAACAGCTCCAGACCTATAGCGGCATCCTCAGCGCAAGGTTAGGCCTAGTGCTGTGTGACCAGCTCATTTCCAAAATGATCAGCTGGTTGTGATTTAAAATACGACAAAAGCATTCACAACGGTTCTTTAAAAAAAATATATTGTTTTTACCTTTGCTACTCTCTCTCTAGTTTGAGGGCTCATGTGAGGAATGTGTCTTCTGTGCATTTATTGTTACAGCCAGCAGCGCCATAGTGCTCTCTGGAAGCGAAAGTCGAGAGAGCAAAGACAAAAGTCAGTACGAAATGAGGAAAAGGGGGAGGATGAAAAGCCAGCCGATGAAGAGGAAGAAGAAGATGAAGAGAGTGAGGAAGATGGGGGACTCGATGAGGAGGATGACATAGATACTCCAGATGAAAAAAATGATTCAGGGGAAGAGTGTGAGGTAAATAATCCTGAATAATTTCTTGCCTTTTTAAATCCTTCAGATTTTTTTTCCCTTTACAGTTTCAGCTCCTTTTATCTTATCAACCACACCCAGGTATTTGAACGGCCTTCCCCAAAGTCTGACGCCATCCAAGATCCTGTGCAGACAGCCCCTCTCATTACTGTAAATGAACCAGACAAGGTGAGCAGACTGCCTGACCCACATTTATCCTCATATACTCACACGGAGTGCATCAAAGGATACTCATCTTTTTATTTCTCTTTAATCTCCAGGCCATGCCGAGCATTAATCGCAGTGGCAGGATGAACCTCTACTCATTAATGCAGTCCATTAGCGAACTAGATGATGAGGATAAAGGATATGAACAGGTAAAAGAAGCAGAGTGCCGTTCTCTTTGGCCTTCTGTTTGTTGTTAACCTGACAGTTGGCAAATGGCTGATTTAGATGGAGGATATGTAGAGAAGCCTGTTGTTGAAAATAATTCAGGATTAAGGTGTTAACTATATGAGTCATTCTAATTTCATGGTTTGTTTTTTTTTTATTGTAACTTTGTGAGTCCTTATATTATTCTTTATTTTGAGCTGATGATTGTTCTTTTACTGATAAATGAAAAACTGTGTTGAAAAAGTACCCATACATAAATACATGCATAGGAGGAATCAACCGTACTGAACAGGCCAGTCACAGTAGTTGCAGACTGCTGATGTAGCGTCTAGTTACATTTCTAGGGAGGTGCACGTCAGGCAACGATGTGGGGTTTCAGTGGAGTTTACGGTTACGATGTCCCTGCGATGGAGATTTCTCGCTGAAGCATAAATCAACAATTAAACTTACTCCTGATTTATTGTTATTTTCAAAGATGCCTGGCAGTCCGAGGCGGTCACCAGGGCAGCGGAGGCGTAGCCATGGGCGACGGTGTCTCACTCACCAGAAAGCATGTGTGGATGTTTCACCTGAGCCGTCCAGCCGACTAGGTGCTGGCCAAAGCGAGCCCCAAAGTGATTAAAGACATGAACAAGCAGCGAGGTACGAGAGGGACTATAAAGGAGGCACAGAGGAGAAAAGAAGGAAAGTGAGCTCTGGGAACACGCCAAGGTTTTTATACTATGATCCTAAAGTCTTAATTTATATTTTGCAGGTCGTAGGTTGCATATCTCACCTCATGAAAGCTATAATGAATAGTTAATTTTATAAGGACCATGCTGCAGTATTGCTGTACCAGTGAAAACCCCGGATATGGATAGCTGAAATCATTGTGCATTATTGTGTTATGTTTAATGTTTATGAAGATATCCAACCATATTCAAACCAGCATGTCCCAGCCAAACTCCCTCAGTCCCTCTTCCTTTCTTTTTCAAGACTTCCAGAGATGTCTATGCAATAACCGTTTTTATTTCCTCTGTAATATGAGGCTGTATGCTGCCAGCACAAAGTGTTCATTTCCTCCCTCTCACAACACGTACCTTGTTGAGATATGGAGCATTTCACTGTATCTTAAGCTGTACATTAAGGATTATGTCAGGGCCAGTTTTATGGCATATGCCAGTTTGCCAAACTGTATTCCTCTGTGCCAGTGAATATATGTAAAGGAAACATCAGTTTGTTAGGAACCTTTCTCACCCATTTCATTTTCATCCATTATATTTTGACCCCAGGGCTACATGAGTGCCTTCAACCTGAGAATGAAAAGTGACTCTTTACTGGTATTTTTAATGTTTTAGCTTAAGTACAAGGTGGTGGTCATCATAAAATGCATTTGTCTTGTACGGTTTTGCGAGTGTCACATAATTGCTGATGACCTGGGTGCATGTTTTGTTTTTTACCAGCCTGTGAGAGGACACTGTTCAGGGTTTTATCTTGTATTTATATGGACTTTGAATGGATCAAGTTAAATTATTCAGTTTATTGTTTCACTAGATGCTGATGTGGAAATTTCTTATTTTATGCTGGTATTACTTTTTATCCAGTGAACCCAAGCTAAGAACATTTAACCTGCATGCTCACTATTAAAAAAAGAAAAAACATGCACTTTATTATCCCAACACACTGTTCCCACCGCCTGAGCCAATGTCACACTGTACTATCATTAAAATAATCAGTGATTGGTTTTTGTTTGGTCCTCTCTTGCCCCTCTAGAACAGATTCTCCACTGCCTGCACCTCACTCTTGTTTACAAGCACATGAGTGAAAAATAAATTATTGTATTCAAACCAAAAACTTTATTTTTGGATTAAATAATACACCACAGGAGAATGACTTGATTCAAAAGATACACAGCACAGGGACGAGCCTTATTTAGATTCCTAAGTTTGTCACTTAGAGCTGGTCATCTTAATATCAATGCAGTAATAGGTAACAAAAGAGGGTTAATGAGAATACAAAGTAGATTTATGCATAATAACTGATATGACTAATGACTTCAAGTCAGGTCCCAATATATTTCCTTCTGGGTTCACTGAGAGTGATTCCTCCTGCTTTCATTGCAGCTCTGAAAGACTGAACCTGCAAAACAGGAAAGCCAGAGAGTGAGAAAAACACATGAAGCAGACAACTTCAGTGAATGAAAATGACAGAAACTTTATTTCTCTATCACTCCCTGCTGCGTATACTCACACCATCCGAGCGGTACGTCCAGGGAATCGCCCTGTACACCATCCTGGTGATGCCAGCCTGCTGGCAGCGATGTGCCAGTACCTCGCCTACAGCCTGACAGGCTGCCGCGCAGTTTGTAGAAGCCAGCTCCTTCTTCACAGCCCACTCTTTGGTCGAACAAGAAAGCACCGGGATAGGCGAGCAGCTGGAGAACACCTGGGCTGTCACATGGTGTTGGCTGCGGGAGAACATCAACCTGAAACAATGAGAGGAGCAGACACAATAAAACAAGTGGCAGAGGCGCGAGAGAGGAAATGAAATAGAGATAACTGTTCTTTATACGCTCACATTTTTATTATGAAGATGGTAAGTTTCAGCTGAACTTGACTGGTTATCTTAAGTTTGTATGAAAGCATTCAGAGCTACACTTTAAATCAAATGGGGCAGAACAAATACAGAATATTTATATAGTCTAGAATAATAGTGAATATACAGATGTTTTTATTACACAATTTTAGTTACAGAAGTTAAACTGCATTAAGATGACCAATAGACACCTGTTTATGTGCGATAAGCTGTGACCCACTTCATTAAGACAACTGTTTGCAGTTCTCTTCATGTTGCTGCCAGCAGCTGCATTTGCTTATGCATATTCTGTTTTATCTGTTTGTGCTATTACATCACCTCTTTGACTGTCTATGTATTTACAGTGCTGTGACCAAAGTATTTGCCTCCTTCATATTTTTTTTGTTTTTTCCATAGTTCTCATGCTTACATGTTTCAAATCCTCAAACAAATTTTAATATCAAACAAAGATAACCCGAGTAAATACAAAATGCAGTTTCTATATTATGATTGTTTAATTTATTAAGGGAAAAAACAAAACAATCCAAACCTACCTGGCCCTGTGTGAAAAAGTAATTGGCCTCTAAACCTAATGGCTGGCTGTGCTACTTTTGGCAGCAAGAACTGTAATCAAGCATTTGTGATAGCTGGCAGTGAATGTTTGACATCACTGTGGAGGAATTTTGGCCCACTCTTCTCTGCAGCATTGTTTTAATTCAGCCACATTGGAGGGTTTTCAAGCATGAACGGCCTGTTTAAGGTCATGCCAAAACACTGCAATCGGATTTGAGTCCTTTGACTAGGCCACTGCAAAACCTTCATTTTGTTTTGGTTTTTTGGAGCTATTCAGAGGTGGACTTGCTGGTCTGTTTTCGACCACTGCCTTGCTGCATAAATCCATTTAGCTTGAGCTTCAGAGAATGAACTGATGGCCAGACATTCTCAGTCAGGATTCCTGGTCCCATCAATTACAGCAAGTCATCCAGGTCCTGAAGCAGCAAAGCAGCCCCAGACCGTCACACTATGTTTGACTGTTAGTATGGTGTTCTTTTTAATGAAATGTTCCTTTTATGTCAGATGTGACGGGATTAAAACCTTCCAAAGCTCAACTTTTGTGTTCCCATTCCCAAAAGTCTTGGATCATCAAAATGTTTTTAGGCAAATGTGAGATAAGTCTTTGTGATCTTTCTACACAGCAGAAATCATGAACTCTGACCTTAACCAAGGCAAGTGGGGCTTGCAGTTCTTAACGTGTTGTTGTGGGGTCTTTTGTGATCTCCTGGTTAAATCACTCTTTGAGTAATTTTAGTAGGCTGGCTACTCCTGGGAAGGTTCACCACTGTTTTGCCCGTTTGTGGATAATGGCTCTCAGGTGGTTCTCTGGCCTTAGAAATGGCTCTGTTACCCTTTCCAGTCTGATGGACATCAGTGAGTTTGTTTCACAGCTGTTTCTTTAGATCATGACATGATGTGTTGCTTTTATCCTTTAGCCTACTTCAGTTTGTCAGACAGGTTCTGTTTAAGTGATTTCTTGATTCAACAGGTCTGGCAGTAATCACGCCTGGGTGTGGCTAGTGAGATTGAGCTCAGCTTTCCAAAAAATGTGGTTAATTACAGTTAATTCATGACTTAATAAGGAGGGGCAACTACTCTTTCACACAAGGCCAGGTAAGTTTGGGTAGCTACTGAAATCATCATTTAAAAACTGCATTTTCTATTTACTCCCATTATATCTAATAATAAAATGTCTGTGATGAATTAATTGTAAGAAATGTGCCACAAAAAAAAGGACAAATAAATCAAGAAGGGGGCAAATGCTTTTTCACAGCACTATATAGAACTATCGCTTGCCATTAACTTTGTCTTCTGGTTACTGATTGCAACCAAGTGTAAGACCTTTGTGTAGTCTTGTTTGCCATCTCTTGATGCTTTTCCCTCCCTCCCCTACAAGTTGTGGCAGATGGCCACCCTCCCTGAGTCTTGTTCTGCTAGAGGTCTCTTCCTTTCAAAAGAGATCCTCCTTCTCTTCACTGACACCAAGTGCTTGCTTATAGAGGGTTGCTGAGGCTATATTAACTTTGTGTTTTTAGATGACTGCTGCCTTGAAATTGGCTCTATGCAATTATACAATGAATTAAAATGGACTGATCAGTAAATCTGTGACCCAGTGGGTTGCTTGACTGGCGTTAGTAAAGTGGTGCTCTGCTCATTGTTAATGCACAGGCCTGTGACGGGACTGTCATGATGTGTCAAAAGTATGAGTGTGTCACTGATCCTTAGATTTAAGCCATTTTAAATGTGTGTTTTAGTTTGATAAGATTGCTGGTTACTTAGTTACTCTGTAACTTTTTTAACAGAGTAATGTGTTACATTATCATCTCATCACATGTGAGCTATTTGTCGTCTGAATTCAGAATGCCATTATCCGGAAACCTCCTGTTTCCAGACTAATTTCACTTTAGATCAACAGGATACACCCTCCCAGCGTTACTCAGTCGGTATGAAGTCAGTCTGATTTTGGATTTGAAAGTAAAAGACTAAACCAGTACAGACCTGTGGTAGAACTCTTGGTGAGGCCAGGTTGTCTTCCAGCCCCGGTCCTTCACAGCCAGAGCCATCTTCTCCAGGTTCCGGGGGTTTCTGTTCACAAAGGTCGGGTTCACGGCTTCATTTTCATCCGCGCTGGGCTCCGGTTGAGAGGCTACTTGACTCAGACACCGAGCTGCGTTACAGACAAAGGCTGGTCAGTTTTTGTGACTCCAGAGAGAAAGTCTAACGGAGTCTAACGTTACTTACCTGTGAGGTTTGAACGCACAGCTGGCCGACGGCATTGAATTTGACCTAAAAGCAGCCGCACGCTGCGACTGACTTCGCTCAGAGCCATCTCCTCCCGAGCAGCGCTCACCTCACAAGCTAAAACAAAAGTCTAGTCAGTGTGCTACCATCAGGTAAGACGCTATGCCGTCAAAATATATGCAAACACACTATTTACCAAAAAAAATGCACCGCTACATGAGGAGTCCCATCTTTGACATTCCGGTAATATCCGGTACACTTTGTGCTACTTGGGAAACAGCACTGACAGGAACCAACGATGGCGTTAAGGTTCCGTTTACATATCTCCCTTTCTTCGTGTAGAATAGGATAGAATAGATTGTACATCCTGTATAATGACAATAAAGGCAATGAGCTTGGAGGGCCACTCCTGTTCAGTGCCATGCAGTAAAGTCACACTTTCTAAAATATAAATTAGAACTTCTAAAAATATACAGAAAATAAAGCAATTTATAAAAATATATACAGAAAATAAAACAGTATATATAAATATACTGAAGATAAAAGAATGTATAAAAATATATACAGAAAATAAAATGTAGAAAAAATACAGAAAATACCAGAATTTATAAAATATATACATTGTAAAAAATAAAATAAGTGTGTACATATAATAATGAAGATGATGAGTATTGCACTTAGTGAATGAATATTGGATATTACACAATATAGGGGTGTTATATATTGTTCAGTATGAATAATATAATATTGCACAGAGATGTGGGTATTGCACAGTTAGAGTGCGGAGTGTGTGAGTTCAGGGTGGTGATTGCTTTGGCAAAGAAACTGTTCTTGAGTCTGTTTGTTCTGGCTTTGATGCACCTGTAGCACCTGCCAGGGGGCAGCAGGTCAAACAGTTCAAAGCCAGGGTGTGAGCTGTTCTTGATTATGTTTTTGGCTCTGCAGATGCAGCGGGAGGTGTAGATGTCCATCAGGGAGGGAAGAGGGCAGCCAATGAGTCTTTGTGCTGTCTCGACTACCCTCTGAAGCCTCACCCTGTCTGCCTCAGTGCAGCTGCCGTACCATACTGTGATACGGTACGTCAGCAGGCTCTCAATGGATGAGTGGGAGAAGGTCAGCAGCAGGTTTGAGTCCAAGTTGTTCTTCCTGAGGACCCTCAGGAAGTGAAGTAGCTGCTGAGCCTTCTTGATAACAGCTGTGATGTTATCTGACTAAGAGAGATCAGCAGAGATGAGGACACCAAGAAACCTGAAGGTGTGGACCCTCTCCACACGCTCGCCTTTGATGTAGAGGGGGGCAGGGTCAGTCCTGTGTTTCCTAAAGTCAGTGATGATCTCTTTGGTTTTCATGTACTGCGTAGTAACTTATAACTGTGGCAGACACCAACAACGGGTCTTTTTTCTGGGGGGGGTAATATTTCCATTTTAGCTATACTCAGTTACTTTTTAATTGTCCCACAATTATCAGGTCACTGGTGATTTTGCAGATTAAGATTTTACCTGCAAAAATATAATGAATTATCTGTTAAACAAGAACAACTAATAATATATTAATTACTGCTATTTCTGATCACGTGACTGTTAACAGTCATGTTTTATCAATCTATCGTTTTATCAAGATTTATAAAACAATCAAATGTGTGCTGTACAGTAGCATACAATTATTTATTTATTTAATGTCGGACTACTTTTGTGTGTTGCTCCGTTGTTGCATTGTTGTATTTACTCCTTATACACTAAATTTCTCTTTATGTTGCAAGGAAAATGGGAAACAAGCTTGAAAAGTCAATATTTGGTCTCACCACCTTTCTAGTTGTTTCTTTCAGAAGTCTTCAGAAATAGTTCTCCAGGTCTCTTGAGGGACATTCAAAGCTCTTCTTTGGATGTTGGCTGCCTTCTGTTCTGTTTTTTTTTGGGGGGGGGGTCAAGATGATCCCACATTTCTTCAGTAATGTTAAGCTCCAAGGTCATCATGACTGATAGTGTTTCATTGTGTGTTTTTCTATACAAGTATGCTTTTACTGCATTGGCAGTGTGTTTGGGATCATTATCATGCTTTAAAAAAATGAAGCCATTGCCATTCAGACACTTTCCAGATGGCATTGCATAGTGAATCAAAACCTTTTCTTGATTCTTTTTCTGAGTCCATCAATTTTGACAAGATCCCCAAAACCACTGGTTGAAATGCAGCCCCAAACCATGACCGTGTTTTACAGATGGATGTAGTGACTCACTGTTGTACCTATCTCGTGATCCCCATACATACCAATGAAAATTTGAACCAAAAATATCACATTTGGATTCATCACTCCATAAGACCTGTTTAAACTAGTTTTCAGTCCAGTTCTTGTATTGTTTTGTTTACCTCAGCCTCTCACCCTGTCTCCATATCCCTTCCTTAAGAATGGCTTCTTGGCTGCCATTTCAGATGAGGCTTCAGTGAACAGATGAATCAACTGAAGGGCCAGATGCATCTCTCAGGTCCTGTTTCAGGTCTTTGCTGGATCTCTTAAGGACATGGCTTTCATATACTGTTCATTTGCTGTAGATAGTTTTTAGGCCTGCCACCTTTTCTTTTGTCCTTCACTAACCTTAAAGATTTTAAGGACACATTGCACAGCATGCCAAAATATGCCAGGTTTTGTCTCATTAGCGCTTGGGGAATCACTTTGTTGGTGTTCAGGCCTTTGCTGGATTGTCTCCTATTTCTCAAGGACATGACTCAGAAATTTCACCTGCAAAAGATTTTGTTTAGGTCTGCCACCTCTTTTGTGCTCCACTTGTCCAGTTTCCTCAGTTTTTTAAGGACACACTGCACACCATGCCAAGATATGCTAAGTTTTTTCAGCTAACAGCTTATTCGGAATCACTTTGATGCAAAAATATTATTTGTCTGCGAAAATGTTATTTTTGGCATTTTTTTCCTCCTTTTTTTTGTGAATCCAAATAAAGAAATGAAAACAACACTGTTTTTTGTTTTGTTTTGTTTTGTTTTTTTGGGGACAGGCTGCTAGTAAAAAAAAAAAAAAAAGAAAAAAAAAGTGCCTGAAGATAGAATTTAAAACTGGATCTTGGCTTATTTTGTTAGTTTTATGAGCAGAAACAATACTGTTTGATAGCTCGAGTTAGGAACCTTTTTTGTGCAAGAATGATTCACAGGTCAGTGTTAAATGGCATAAAAAACAAAAGCCATATTTCACTGAAAATGGTCAGGTACAAGAAGTGGACTGAAAATGAGTAAAAATGAAGCAGAAAGTCTGGCTCCTTGGACTTTTGCACATTACTTTCATCAGTGGCATCACCACAAAGTACTAATGTGACATAATTCGGTTGTTAAGTGATGACGTAGATTTCCATTTCCGGGTCCAAACTGTCCTGTCTTCAATATGCCGCAATGCTGTGTCCCTTGTTGTTTTGACCAATCCGAATGTAATAGTGAACAGTCACTGGGCTTAGGGGCAACTGGACCCGGAAATGACATCGGACTTAAAGACTGGATAGCAACAAATAAATACTTCACAAAATAAAACTCAAATACTATTTAATTTCAGTTGAAAACTGTGCAATTTTACAGTGTAAAACAGGGTGGGGGGGTGGGGGAATCATGCCATTGCAGTGTTTTGTAAAGTACTGCTCTAGCAACAGAAGGTACCATCTGTCCATAACACATAATGCATAAACAAACAGTCCTAGTAAGGCACCAGAGAAAAATGCAGCTATCAAATACTTGTGGTGTGTTGTATCTGGAAGACATGGCAATGGAGGAAAGCATCTTTGGCTCATAAAAAAAAAAATCACTCAGATCATCATTTGAAGAATTCTAGGACTGATTTACACGTCAATACAAAAAATTAAACATTCCCTTAAGCTGCAGAACAAATCCATTAAATTAGTGTACTTTCCCTTTTGACAATTGATGCTTATAATAAATGCTGAGAGTGAAAAGTACATGATACCTGATTATTTCTAAAGCTACTGAAAGAGTAATTAGAAAGCAGTACATTACACTTTTTTAAAAAAAAAGGCATGGGGATACAGAATATGCTTCATATGATATAGTGGTAAATTAATAAATATACTGTATAGGGAGTGATTCTACTGATGCAAAAATTACAGCATATCATTCATCATTCACTGATCACTGTGCAAGTTAATTAAATCATTTCATAGCCAAAGGTAACAAAAATCCAAGTACCGTTGTTAAGACAGGGTCTTTTTGATTCATAGACACACAAATTAACTTGTCTGGGAACCCTGAATAATCAGCTGGCTGATCATATAGGATTTGATGCATTTATTATAGATGAGAAGGAGAAAGGGCTGAGTTTGTAGCCATCTCCACTGTAGAACTTGTTCTGAAACTCCACCCTGTGAAAGAGACAAGGGTAAGTCAATCGTACTCTTATTCTACAGTGGACATCTTTTAGGACCATGAACATCATGGATGTTCATGGTCCTAGCAAAGTGTGGTTCAGTGAATCTTTCTGCAGCACCACCATCGTGAGACGACAACTGCATTTACGCTACATAAAAGTCAACTTTGCATGCAGGGTACATGCCAGAAGCTGCTGCAGAGTGTGCTGAGCACAGTCATTACCTCTACCGCATCTGTCACATGATAGCTGCAATGTGTACACTAGCATGAAGGGAAAAAAAACCCATGACCTTTTTGAGGTAAGGACTGCTGGCTTAAATGCACAGCCAGATAAAATCTGAAACATACCCTGAAATTAAGAATAAATTTTAAAGAAGTGGTTCTGGAGCTTCCATTTAAAAATCTTAGATAAGCAAAGGTATTTTTCCTTCCTTTTTCCTGTCATTCTCACCAGTGCAGACGGAGCGCGTGCAAGAAAGCTGAGAGTCCCTCCATAACCAGAAGGATGGAGATGGTCAACACTGCAAAGAAGGCGAAAATCACAAAAAAGGACTACAGCTCCCACGTAACCCTGCCACGTCAGCGCGTTATGCATTACCATCTGCCACAGCACCTCTGACAGCTCTGTGGAGACACAAATGACTCACGGTTAGAGAACTAGAATTGGTTGGAAAGAAACATGAGAGTGTATAACCAACTAAAAACAAACACTATGACTAAGTTTGGTTTAATAGAGGAAGTCTTGTGTGTGTGCACCATGTGAGTATGAAGATATGCACTGTTTGTGTGTGTCAGTGTGTGTGCGCTGTGCCACTAACGTGCGTGTGCCAGGCTGAGAGCCCAGAGTCGGAGGTAGGAGGCAGTGTTGGAAATGCAGCCCAAGCAGTACTCTATGGTGTGGATGGCTTGATGCATGAACACATTTGCAACATCAAACTCCTACAGATAGCAAAAGGAAAAAAAAAAAGGACAAAGAAGTTATTTTATGACCACATTTAACAAATGTAGTTACCCTAGCTTCATGCTTACCTCCTCTGCTGCAGCTCTTCCTTCTGCTTCCCCCTGATGAAAATTGATGGAGCTTTCGTCAGCCACCAGCGGACGTCTGTCTTCGTCCTGATGCTACAGAGAATTAAAGATCAGTTAGAAATCGCAGCTGCATTAACAAAAAAAAAAAAAAAAAAAAAGAGTTAAAATTCAGTCAAACACAGACTCACTACTTGATGTCGTCTTTTCCTGAATATGATGTATTCATACAGGGGCTTCCCAAAGAGGAGGACTGGGACAGAACACAGAGCCAGCACCACCAGGACCTTTTGCACTATAGCCTACACAGTAATAGTTACAGAAAAGGGATTAATCTCATGTGACCATTAATTTATTCCGCTCAGGGCTTGCAGGAAATGATGCATTTTTGTTATTTAAAAAAAACAACTACATTACTGTTGCTTGATAATGCAGTTAAAGTACTGATTGGGTGTATTTGGAAAGTCCCTTATTGTGTTCATGTGCTTGTAATAGACCTGGCATCTGAGGTTTGAGAACAATCCGCCAAAGCAGTGCTGCATTTACATGCTACACTGTCAGAAAATACAAACCTGAGTATACAAACAACCACTGAATGAAGTAACTACACTACCATTATGCATAAAGAATATTCAGTTTATAAAAGCTCAGAAAAGGATCTATTAGATAAACTTGACAAAACTCTAATGTTCAATGTGGCTGATTGTCACAAGCAGGTTTCTTTAATGTGACTGTCATATTGTACTAATAAAGCAAAAGAAAACCCAGATTCTCCCTGGAAGCTGAGAAGATGCACAAATCAAACCCTGATATGTTTATTGAAGCATGCAAATCCTGCACACACCTGTCCTTGATAAAGAGGAGGGTTTTCACTGTTTTGTGTGAAGAGGAACATGTCTATGAAGTGGATAAGTATATTGGGAGCGCTGTTGGACTGGGAAGAAAGGTAGGCAATCCACTTATAGACCACCATGAACACCAGGTAGCCAAACAGACACAGCATGAAGACGAGCTCTGGGATCAGCACAAAGAGCACACTGCTGTACTTGCGAAAGTGCCTGGAGGGGAAAAAAAAAACCCCAACAACAACATGGGAAACAAAGATAAGAACACGAGGATGTGAAGGTGGTGCAGAGCAAGTCTGAAACACACAAAACAGGTGTGCATCCAACACATACACTACAGCGGGCAAACATTATTTACCAGTAGTTGAAGAATGACAAGCAGACTCCGAAAGTCATGTGAAAAATGCCAATGATGACTGACATCTTCATTTTGTATGAGTTTAGGAAACTTAGTTTGTTGTTCGCCATCCCCCAGACCGGGTCAATGCCAAATGGGTAGGGGCTTGTGAAAACACCGGGAACAACAGGATCCATGGATAAGTACTGACTCCCTGCCAGCACTGATGAACTGAAAGAGATCACAAGAAGGCAAAAGAAAGCATGTAGAAACTAGAGTAAAAAGCAGATCATTTCCAGGGTAAATTTATGAACATCCTCTTACTTCCATATGTTTTTTTCAAACATTGGGCCGACGTGCCAGGCTGAGCTGAAGGTAGCGAGGCCTTTGCTGAAGCACTCGTTGTAAATGGCTCCAGTGTAGATGGAGAACAGACCCATCAGCAGAATCAGATACCTTCCTCCAAACATCATCCTCCAGATCTGACACACACAGAGAGAGCATACATTTCAGTAGTCTAGGACATGTAAGCAACATATGCTCCCATCCAGATTACTGTCTTTTTCCAGGGATGTCCCATAGCTGCAGCTATTACAACAGCATGGCATCGTAGCAGAAGAATTTGAAGAGATGTTACACAGTGGTAAACATGGTCCAGTACCAACTTTTTTTGAGATGTGTTACTGTTATCAAATTCAAAATGACCTTAATTTTTTTCTTAAAATTGTACATTTTCTTAGTTTACACATTTTACATGAATTTTATGTCCTGTTATGAATAAAATATGAGTTTATGAGGTTTGCAAATCATTGGATTTTGTTCCGATTATTTTCAACAAATTTCATGTGACCAACAGACTCGAGTTGGAGGCGTGTCTGTTGCATCCAACTTTCAAACCACAAGCTGAGATTACAAGATACTCTTGGATTCCTTACTGGAATTTCTGCACATTACTTTTGGATTTTATGGAAAGCTGTGAAACAGGAAGTGAGTATAGAGAACAGATCCTGTGGTGCAGAGGAACAATCTGAATTAGGCTTTGGAAATTCATACCCAAAATTTTAACTGCAATCTGTTGTATTATGGATACCGGAATGTCTGAAATAAAGTATATTGTTGTATTCTTTGTTTACTGGTTTTCATGGAGCTGACTGACTGGAATAAGATATAGAATATCACTGAAGCTGGCCTTAGGTTAGATATTTTGTTAAATATTGAGTGTCTCTTAAATTACCTCATTGTTATTGTTTCTGAGTTTGGGATCCTTCTCCTCGAGGATCATCCAGAGAGCAGCCAGAGCCATCAGTAAGCCATGACCCACGTCACCAAACATCACCGCAAACAGGAAGGGGAACGTAATTATGGTGAACAGTGCTGCAGATGCATAGAGAAAAGACTTACCCAAAGAAAAAAAAATATGTGCATGACTTCACTTTGAACAAATTTTTAATGCCCAACATTCAAAAGGAAATAAACTATGTGGTGTGGTGACGTACCTGGATTGACTTCACGGTAGCTGGCCACACCGTAGGCGTCGACAATGTTCTGGAAACCTTCTGTGAAGGAGTTGAGGGGAAATAGAGTAGGTGGAGGGCTAGAAGAAGGCAAGCGGTTGTAGAAAGAGTCCACACTACTGCCGCTTTTCCTCTGAGGATAGAGAAGAGAGTGGGATAAAAACGGAGAGCAAAATTAGGCCATTTACTCATCTGGGGTTTTTAACAGCATTTCTGCTGATCTCTAGTCTCACCCCTCCCTCTCTCAGCGCACTCTGCAGTTCAGGCAGCTTGGCAGTGGGACACCAGGCCTCAGCGATCAGGCATTTTTCAGTGACAGAGGGGCTGCAGAGATTCAGGACCGTCTGGATCGCCTTGCACTTCTGGACTCGCACCTTCCACTGGGGCAGAACGGCCACCGCCCTCATCAGCAGCTGCTGCAGGAAGTTTTCGGTCTGTGACAACACCTGAAGTCACAAAAAGAAATGAAAGAGAGGTATAATAAGTGTTTTAGAAATACTGTAATATACTACCCTAAACAGAAATGATAAAAATCAGACATTACAGTGATCTTTTCAATATTTTGATGCTAATAGTATCAATGTAGCACCAAATACTAGAAGAGAAGCACTCACTGATTTGATGTCTTCAATTCTCCCTTGAAGTCCCTGAAGAATCTCTTCTCTCAGCAGAGCTCTCGGGGTATGCAAATGTCTCTGTGCGGAAGCTGCAAGGAGGGAAAATCCAAACAAATTCAGGCTGAAAACACAACAGCGTGCAGTTTCAGAATGCTAAAAAAAAAAACAAAGACTCCACACCAATCACAGATCTTCTTGACTTTCTGCCCAATCTGGTCTCCCCAGTAGGAAATGAGAAACACAGTCCATTGCACCATTTCCCCCTGCAAATGTAGAAAGAGCAAACCTCAGTGGTAAAACACCTGGAATGAAACCCACAACATGTGGAAAATTTTAAAAAACTCTCTACAATCCCTTCTCTCTTTCTGAGCTCCTACCGTGTCCGGGTGCTCGAGTCGATCCTCCATCTCTGTAAAATCCACAATAATGTAACCACGACACGCCCGCCATAACAGTCGTTCAAAGGAGGGGACCTTCCAGGGATGGACCACTCCTGCCACAAAACTGTGGAAGAAGAGGTGCAGTGAAAAATGTGTTCTCTAAATGAGCTGAAACATAAAACCTTTAGCATTGTGGCAAATGAGACCTACCTGAGGCGAACATCTTGGCGGTTATCAAACAGACCTTGGCTCTCAACTGCAGGTGGTACCTGTCAGTATAAGACATAGGAGAATTTTTGTTTTTATTATTCTGCAGGACAAAAATGACAGAAGATCATGCAGAAATGGAGTTTTTCACCACGTGTGACGCTGTGAGAGAGTGAGTTCTGGTCAAGACTCCTTGGTACTGAGAGAGCTGTGTCAGCTGAGCCCTAAGGCTGTCTCTGTTCCTGGACACCTAGTGGGAAACACGCACAATGTCCCATCAATCCAAAGAGTTCATCCTTCTCTCATGGTGCACTAATCAAAAAAACAAAAGCCCCCTCTCAGCCTCAGTTTCATCACTCACCTCTTTGAGCTCTCTGGCGAGCCGCTCGCTTTCCTCCTCTATGGTGATGAGTTCACGGGGCTGAGGGGCTGAAGGTGTGGGACACGGCGGAGGGAGTGGACCCTTCAAGGGTGGTGATAGGGAACGAATGATCTCCTGCTCCAGGAAGTCTGGAGGGCAGAAAGGACAGATGACAAATTATGGAAAAAGGAAGATTAATGGAAATGTAAAGAGGAGCACAATGAGTCAGTACTCACGGAAAGTTTTTTCGAGATCCTCACATCGTCTGACTTCGCTGACAAACTTCCTCTGAAAGGCGTTCACATTGGGATTTAACTGAAACCAGAGAGCAAAGAATAAGGGCACTGATGATGACTACATGACTTAAGTCAAAACCCATGATTTAATTTGTTGCAGGGGACTAATTGTACTGAACTCCATGCACCAAGAAAAAGAAGACCAAAAAAAAAAAAGTTTAATGAACTCACATCTCTGAACTCAACCAGGCCCAACTCTCCCAGCTCACTGACACAATTATAGGCCGAGCCGGACTGAAGAAAGAGCTGCACCAGGCACACCTCCTCGCTGCGAAATATGGAGCCCATAGCTGCTTGCACAACACCAAAGAAACAAGTTCACATACACATTTTCCTCTAAATAACCAACAGCTGAGCCAAACTACTGCAGTGCATGGTGGAATACATTTGCAAAAATGAGGAGGGAGAGGCAGATGTGGGCTAACAGATGGCATCTATTTTCAGTTAGGGCAATAAAAACCCACTCAGTGCAGACATTTATAAGTGGAAACTAAAAAAAGAGGAAGCACCAGGTTCTCCTGACAGATGATCAGGTGGGGTTTCCACTCTTGCACAGACACATTTCTACCAATATTAGCACACAGACTTGTTTTTTTTTCCCCTCAGTTAAATAAAACAATCAAACATACAAAAAAAGTATTGCTATATACTGAAAAGGCACCCATAAGTTTTCACCCAGCTAAGAAGCTTAGAACACTGCATCATTTTTGTGGTCATTTCTTTAGACTGTAATTTGTGTTACCGCACGATAATCTGAGTAACCTCACTGAAATGAATGAGCAGGAGTGAGAAACGAAATGAATCTAACAGTTTCTTTATAAACCGAGCATTTTAAGTGTTATAATGGTGGGATCTGTATGTGGACAGCAGTTGTGGCAGTCTGCTCTGCATAGGTTTAACTAATAAACAGGGAAGTGAGAGCATTTACAAAATTAGATAGAGTAAAGAATGGGTGCAACATGAAGGGAGCATGGCCTCAGATTATAACTATAAACGGATTCAAGCGGAGTGAGTCTGGCGATAAAAAAGAAAGAAAGAAAGAAAGAAAGAAAAGCGTTTGACCTCGATCTCCTCGATCTATTGACCACTGTCTCGGTCTCCCAGCTTTTGTAGCCCGGGGCAAAGTTTCGTTTTCTGTTATCACTAACACGCAAAGCCAGTGAAAGAAAAGTCGAGACATTACAAAACAGAACTAAACAAACAACCAACCAAAAAAAAACAAACATTTAACGCATTGAAAGAAAGCCCGTTTAATTAACAAAACAAGCGGAACGTTATGATTCAGTCCAGGTTATGACTAGGGTCAATCCGCCTCCTAAAAGGACAAAATGAGCACAAATTCGAGCTTAATTTTAGATACCTCACCTGTGCGACTCTTCAATTCAGCTGGAGTCCGACCTGAGGGTGTGAGGTGTTCTGGTACCGGGGAGGACGGCCTGCAAACGGGGACAAAGCAGACTTGGGGAGAAGTTGTCTGGCTTCGAACTTCCTGTTTGTGAGAGTCACGTTACTCCGAGAGGCACGTGATAGTTAACGTTTGAATCTCGCCTGACCGCGAGAGGGCAAGATTTGCGGTAACGAGTCAGTAAGTGGTTAGTTATCGTTTTTATTTATCTAGTCTGAGAGGATGACAGAAGTTTATTACTAATAATCCACGCCTTCATAATACAGTAAAGCACATCTGTAGCAGTTGGTTTCGGTGTGCAACGTCATATGGAAAGCCCAGTCACGTGCGTTTGATAAACCCAGACATACTCAATTTTTTCTCCTAAACTTTATTAACCAAATACAAACACAGGACACGGGTACATGGGTTATCTCCAGAAAATACATGGTACTGTTAATGACAGCAATCAAACTAAAAGTCCCCAAGAAATCCAGTTTAACCGGTTACATTGTTTTAAAACAGTCTGCTGCGTTTCAGTTTCTTTAGAAATAGTTCCCCTTTTATTAGTTTCATAATTATTCAGCAGGTGTTTATAAGAAATCATTTCTTAGAAATGTTGACAACAAAAGGCGAAATTATCGCTGGGAACCTGTTTATGTTTTCAATGACAGTGTAAATATCTGGTATTTTATTCACTTTATAGTTTTATGTTATTGTTGAAAATTTACTATGTTTTGGAAACAGGTGTCTCTTGCAAATGAGACACTGAGTGTCAGTGGGACTAACTGGATAAATAAAGGTAAAATTTAAAACATAAGATCCAGATTTCAGCATAAAAAGGATTGGCTTGACAGCACTCAGATCTAAGAAGGAGAATTGTAGATTTACACGGGTTAGAAAGGTTGTTTAGAGCCATTTCTAAACTTTAGACTCCAAGATCATCAGTTAAAACAACTGCACATAAGTACAAGTTATTCAGATGTGTCATCACTTTGCTATGGTCTATAAAAAAGACCCAAACTGTCACCCTCAGATTAGAGGAAACTGGTTCAGGAACAACCCAGGAACCAAGCCTCAAGCAGCGTCATTGTTTCAAAGCCATAAGAAACATTTAGAGGCTGTTATTTCTGCAAAAGGAGGATCTACTAAATATTGATATAATTTTTCTGTTGGGGTGCCCAAAATTATGCACCTGCCTAATTTTGTTTAAATAACTATTGCACACTTTCTGTAAATCCTATAAATTTCATTTCACTTCTGAAATATCACTGTGTTTGTCTGCTATATGATATATTTAACTGAAATTGCTGATCCAAACAACCAATGATTTATAAAGGAAAATCATGGAAATTATCAGGGGTGCCCAAACTTTTGCATATCACTGTATTGCCATGGACTGAGAGGGTGCCAACCAAGAAAGAAGCCCCTGCTCCAAAATCAGGACTACCACCTCAGAATTTTTCAACTTCAAATCAACAGCTAGACAGTTAAAACGTGGACACAACTGGGTGTTCCAACAGGACAATGATCCCAAACACACATCAAAACTAGTTTTGGAATGGATAAAGCAGGCTAATATTAAGCTTCTGGAATGGCCTTGCCCACTTTAGCCTTATTTTAAATTTGTGGGCTATGCTTAAAAGTCAGATCCATGCTAGGAAACCAAGCAATTTAAATAAATTCTACCAAATCTGCCAAGAAGAGTGGTCAAATATCCAGCCAAAATTACTCCAGAAGCTTGTTGATGGCTACCAAAAGCATCTGGTCCAGGTGAAACTTATAAAGACATTTAACCAAACATTAGTGGGGCTGTATGTACACTGCTCAAAAAAATAAAGGGAACACTCAAATAACACATCCTAGATACTGAATGAATGAAATATTCTTATTGAATACTTTGTTCTGTACAAAGTTGAATGTGCTGACAACAAAAATCACACAAAAATCATTAATGGAAATCAAATTTATTAACCAATGGAGGCCTGGATTTGGAGTCACACACAGAATTAAAGTGGAAAAACACACTACAGGCTGATTCAACTTTGATGTAATGTCCTTAAAACAAGTCAAAATGAGGCTCAATATTGTGTGTGGCCTCCACGTGCCTGTATGACCTCCCTACAATGCCTGGGCATGCTCCTGATGAGCTGGAGGATGGTCTCCTGAGGGATCTCCTCCCAGACCTGGACTAAAGCATCGGCCAACTCCTGGACAGTCTGTGGTGCGATGTGATGCGAGACATGATGTCCCAGATGTGCTCAATTGAATTCAGGTCTGGGGAACGGGGCGGGCAAGTCCATAGCTTCAATGCCTTCATCTTGCAGGAACTGCTGACACACTCCAGCCACATGAGGTCTAGCATTGTCCTGCATTAGGAGGAACCCAGGGCCAACCACACCAGCATATGGTCTCACAAGGGGTCTGAGGATCTCATCTCGGTACCTAATGGCAGTCATGCTACCTCTGGCGAGTAAATGGAGGGCTGTGCGGCCCTCCAAAGAAATGCCACCCCACACCATTACTGACCCACTGCCAAACCGGTCATGCTGAAGAATGTTGCAGGCAGCAGATCGCTCTCCACGGCATCTCCAGACTCTGTCACGTCTGTCACATGTGCTCAGTGTGAACCTGCTTTCATCTGTGAAGAGCACAGGGCGCCAGTGGCAAATTTGCCAATCCTGGTGTTCTCTGGCAAATGCCAAGTGTCCTGCACAGTGTTGGGCTGTGAGCACAACCCCCATCTATGGAGGACGGGCCCTCATACCATCCTCATGGAGTCGGTTTCTAACCGTTTGTGCAGACACATGCACATTTGTGGCCTGCTGGAGGTCATTTTGCAGGGCTCTGGCAGTGCTCCTCCTGTTCCTCCTTGCACAAAGGCAGAGGTAGTGGTCCTGCTGCTGGGTTGTTGCCCTCCGGTCCTCCACATCTCCTGGTGTAGTGGCCTGTCCCCTGGTAGCGCCTCCAGCCTCTGGACACTACGCTGACAGACACAGCAAAACTCTTGCCACAGCTCACACTGATGTGCCATCCTGGATGAGCTGCACTACCTGAGCCACTTGTGTGGGTTGTAGAGTCCGTCTCATGCTACCACAAGTGTGAAAGCACCACCAACATTCAAAAGTGACTGAAACATCAGCCAGAAAGCATAGGTACTGAGAAGTGGTCTGTGGTCCCCACCTGCAGAACCACTCCTTTGAGTGTCTTGCTAATTGCCAATAATTTCCGCCTGTTTTCTATTCCATTTGCACAACAGCATGTGAAATTGATTTTCAATCAGTGTTGCTTCCTAAGTGGACAGTTTGATTTCACAGAAGTTTGATTCACTTTGAGTTATATTGTGTTGGTTAAGTGTTCCCTTTATTTTTTTGAGCAGTGTATATATTTAAGCTTTTATGTATACTTTTGAGCCTGTGTGAATTAGCAAAAATCCAAAATAAATTCAAACCTGCGCACCAAATTCATGTAAATCATTAAGAGGTATATCCTCTACAATTATTTCACCCTGGAAAAAGACCAGTTAAAAAAAAATCAAAAAAAAAATCCAAATTAGCACGACATTCATGAGCGGATGTAACCTTTTGACTACAACTGTGCTAAAAAGAAAGAGGAAAACTAAAATTATTTAGCAGATGCACAAATCCTGCAGTCAAATCCATATTTCCTTGTGCACAAGAAAGCTCAAATATCAGGAAAGCAATAAGCAAAATGCATTTTGATTGAAAGGGAATTTGTCACATCAAGAGCAGTGACTAATGTCAGTCTGAAGTTGCTGTCCAGCTGAGGACCCAACAGTGACGGACACTTTCATAGCAATACAAAAGATATTTTATTTGTAAAAGGGCAGATGTGCAACAGGAGAACAGCAGGTAATAAGAAATACACAAATGGGAAAAAAAGAGAAATGTTTAAATGGAATCAATAAAACAGGAAATTAAACATGGCAAAAGTTTTCACAGAAGAACATCAATCTCCTACACCCTTTGATCTCACTGTACATGACTACAGAGGCATCTTATTTTACCCTAAAGATATTGTAATGAAGCTGGTCTACATTAAGAAGCAATCATAATTTCTGCCTGAGTACATTTAAAGTTGTACCAAAGGCAAATGAAAACATCCCCCTCATATACACACACACAAAAAAAAAACTACAGTAAAATCATAATTGCTGACAAACAGGAAAGGAACTTAAAAGGCTTTTCATGTTATTTTTCCATCATTTAGATTTCAAACACATAAAGCCGACAAACATGTCGTACTAACCATGCTGCTGTGGGTTCAAATTGCTGACAATCTCATGGGATTTGTTCACCGGATATGAGAACTAACGCACTAAAAGAAGCAAAGTTAGCACAGATTTTTTTTTCTTCCTTTTCTGACAATTAATGGTTGAAGGGTAGCGGCAGCTCTGTCACAGACTGTTCTCCTCTCAGTTGTCCTCCTCCCCTCATCTTGAATTTCTGCTTTTCTACAAACTGTAAAATTTGAGGCTTCTGTCCATCGCCGTAGAGGTCAGGAACCGGGCATTTTCTCCAAAGGCCACTCCAGTCACCAATCCTGTATGGTCTATGATTTAAAACAGAAACATCAGGGAAAATGTCATGCTGCATGCACGCTGGATGAACATCTGTAATGACATGTTTTTCTTCCGCACCTGTGAAGTTGAGGACCTCAGACCACTGCTTGCAGATGTAGACACGGATGTCAGACCCTCCTACAGCCAGGTAGGTACCACTCTGATCAAACACGAGGGACTTCACCTGGAATAGAGAAGCAAACAGATTAGACTCAAGCACAGTGATACAAGCCTTTAAATGAGTTGGACAAGAAGGTCAAAGCAAAGAGTTTGTGTTACATCCCCCTAACTATAAGGTCTACAGGTCACAGGGAGTATAACACAATACACTGGCAAACCACAGTCTCGCATGCACAGTTCAGCTTAGTATAAATGAAGAGAAAGCAGTGCAAAACCCTTAAATTTTTTTTAAATGAAGCTTATTTAACATTTCTACAGAAATGTGAGACACCAATTATTAACCATCAACATTTCTCTCTGGGTGCAGTGATATCCTAGATGTGATGCTAAGACTCTTTCTCAAAAAGTTGAATTTCTTCAATGGGAGAAGGCCCAAATTTATTACCTCATAGTTGTTGTCCAGAGTGATGGTCTTGAAGTTCTTTAGTTTCCTCAAATCCCACAGTTTCAGTGAGCTGTCCTGGGCACCTGGAGCACAGCAGAAATATATATATTTTTAAATTGTCAAAAAAATTTATTTCAAACAAAGATGCTGATAAAACTTCAAGATACGGTAAGTCATTGACACATGAATCATTTTTGATACTCTAAAATGTTCCTGCAACTTTAAGCACAACAAAGACTTGTAGCTAAACTCTGTAAGATTGCTGTCAGTCAGCCTCACCTGTGGCCAGATAGTATCCGTTCTCAGAGAAAGCAATGGAGGTGACAGGTCCAGAGTGGCCTGGGAAGTTAGCCACATTGGTGCGCTCCTTCAGATCCCAAATCTTGATCTGGGAGTCAGCCGTACCGGTGCCAAAAATTAGACCATCAGGGTGGAACTGAGCGCATGTGAGAGCTGAGGGGTGCAATTAGAAACATTAGGCCTGGAAGAGGAATGTTACTGAGGCTATCAAATTCATTAAGCTGGCAAAATGAAACTTACCACAGCCAGCACTTTCATCAGTAACTTTGGTGAGGACTCTGCCAGTTTGGATATCAGAAAAGGCCCAGTACTGCAGAATGAAATGATTAGAAGTTAGACCGGTGAAGCAGTTTAATAGCAAAAAGATTTGAGTGTTGAATGATTATTCAGTGAAGTCTGAGGTCTATCAGTAATTTCAAGCATGCACCTGATCCTCAGAGGAGCTGAGCAGGTAATCTCCTGTAGCATGTAGAGAGAGCCCAGTGACGCCTGCCTCGTGGGCACGCACCACCTGCACACAGTTGCCCCCGGTGACAGACCACACACGGATGGTGGTGTCTGGAGAGGCGGAGAAGACCACCGACTAGAGAACAGTGAGTGAGAAACAATGGATTTCAAGAAGAATAATATTTGTCATGTCTCCCAATCTATTACAATTCTTCAGCTGCTCTGGTTGAAAGTTTCCATTAAGGTTCTCAGAGGAAGCCTTACCTGAGATGGGTGGTAAATGACAGAGGTGACCTTCTTGGTGTGACCCTTGAGTGTTGCCACAATCTGCTCCTCATTCTTGTCAAACACCACCACATTCTTATCAGCTCCACCTGGGAGACAGAAGTAGTTTGATATCAGATACTTTATCTAGCATGCCAAAAAAATTAAATACAGAATGAAAGATGCATTCAGCGTACCAGTGAGCACTTTGCTGGTGTCTGAGGGACACAGATCCAGAGCCAAGATACCAGGCACACTGGCACTATGAAGACCCTGAATGAAACATGAGAGAAAACGTTGATGCATCGAATCACTGAGGGAAACAGATGCATCCTTGTGCAAAATCAGAATCAATACTCACAGCATGGGAGGCCACTTGGCGGTATTTGCCGAGATCCTCAGCTCTAACCAAATCCTCTGGGACAGTTTTTCCCCTCTGTAGAGAACCACAGTAAAGCAGTTAATTGAGAGAGAGTAAATTATGCACAAAGAAACTTGTGGTAAAGTGGCTACACATTAATAAGAAACTGTAGCACAGACATAGCAACATGCTAGAGAAATATAATACCTTCTTTCTCTCTGTAGTGAGGATAGTAGCCTTGTCTTGGAGCTGCAAACAAAAAAAACATTTAACTATATTGAAAAACAATTTTAGAGGCAATTTATATCCAAACTATGAACTTTGGCTTAAGTCATTAAGACAACAACAAAAAAAAAAAAAAACCTTCTGGATGATTTCTGGGGTCATTCCCACTTGTTCACTTATCTCCATAGGCTCTCCACCAGCACCCTGAAATAAAAAAAAGCAGAATTAAAGATTGCTGGAAGGCATGATGAGAAGTTCTGATTATTGTCCTATCAGCTGAAAATAAAAACCCAGCTACTCACTGCTGCGGTTGGCTGAGAAGCAGGGACTGCCTGAGGGGCAACCAATCCAGCCTGGGGTTTAAGTGTGGCGAGAGCTGTAAAAAGGAAATGGGCTCAGTGAGAAAACAACACACACTTTGGAGTAGATGATCACATTAAAGCCATTTTTACATGCTTCACACCTGCAATGCAGCTTTTTCACCAATACCTACTCAACTCGGTGTATTGCATGCAAATGATGTCAATGGACTTTCAGGCTGCTTGCAGGCATTACTCGATTATAGTGGAAAATGAACAAAAGTGAGTCGAGTCAAACAGGTACTAGTGGAAAAGAGGCATAATAACACCCAAACTGCTGTGAACCCACCTTCTCTTGCAGCTGTGACCTCTTTGGTGAGTCGAGCGATGACTCTGCACGCGGCGTCATGTTGATAGAGGGCGTGTGACAGTTCTTGGCGAGTAGTCTGCAGCTGCTGCCGCAAGGTGAAACTATGAAGCATAACAGCATCCTAGAACAGAAAAGAAAACAAACAAACAAAAAGAATAAAATGAGCTCATCTCATAAGTTTACATATATATAAAAAGGGAAAAATAAATGGAGGCATTACGAGCTTTTGGACCGACTAGGCTCATAATTCGAAGATATAACAAGCTCAAAAATCAAATCCATTAAAATTTAATATACTACCAAAACTGCTATATTAATTTCATATTCTACCAACAGAAGTTAATCAAAACCAATTCAACTAATGGGGCAAGATTTGATCAAGATATATATGGCAAAGCAAAACTTTGCAATTAACCACAGAAAAAGGGGGATGCGGACTACCTTGTACTAGACATTATTATTTTGCAGCACAGCTGAGAGCTATAGTATGCTGGTGTAACCAATCATATAATGCACAACGGAAAAACACTGAAAAGAAAATATCTCCCATTTCCACATGACCAATTTTAGCTGATAACATTTTGCAAGGTTATAGAAACATTGTAGATCATCCTTCGGTGAAACCAACTTAACGTATGGAAAAACTTACAAATAAACAAGCCAGAGGGGGATGTTACAATCCTTAAACAGTGTGCATATGGCTCTGATTTCTCACCAAATAAATTGGATACCATATTTAAAGACCAGGCAGCTAAAGGAGTAATAGTTCTATGCAACATTAAGGAGGATAATGGCTCTGTTTTGAAATGCTCAAAGAGAAATACTTATTAGAAAAGTAAGATTTCTATTAAAAGATGCAGATGCAACACTATGCTGATATGAAGGGGAAAACATAATTGAGGCAAGTGAATATTTGATAGGGCTATTTAGAAAAACATAACTCAGAGGTTTGTAACAGGATAATTTACAGTATATATATATATATATATAAAGTATATAAATATATATATGTATATAAAGTGCTTTATTCTTTGCTACCTCATCAGGGTTTACAGGACTTACCCACTCATCTTGAAGGGACTTGAGAATGGCAGGAATACTGGTTGCTGATGGTGCCTTTGGTCTAATAGGATGGGCCACTAAAAGAGAGGAAGTGTCTTCAGTCAGTCATCAAGGTTTATTTATGACAACATTTGAGTCTTTAAGGGCACATGCTGCATGATATGTGAGCAAGCCTTACACAGTTGACACAATTTTATAAGATCCCTTTGAGCATCACAGCAGCTGAAACAACTGCTCATACAAGAACTTAATTACCTCTCCCCCGGATAAGCTTAGATCAGTTATGTTTTCGGTCGTGTTGATCTGTTAGCAGGATTACTCTGAAAATTATGAACGGCCGTTGATGAAAATTTCTGGAGTTGTTGGGGGTAGTGCAAGGATCCAGAATGCTGAAAACGATTTAAGATTGAGTATGACAACACTGGGCGGTATCTATTGCAGGATAGTATCGGCACAAAGAAAAATTGGGGTGGGTGAGGTATGCGCGCTATTGAGAACCTTTCTAGTTACTTTATAAATCCTTACCCCTCAGGGACACAGGTAAAACTAAAGCTTATTAATGGACAAGAAAAACAAATCTTTTCAGGATGATTAAAATATTCTGCTTTGGTTAAAGTGTTGATTCATTTGGGAAGCTGAATTTTAATATCATCCTGTTTTCTGTTTTTTTTTTTTCAATCAGAAAGTTGTTTATTAATGTCCAGAATGTCTGGAAAGCCGGATTCCATCATGGCAGTCGAGAAATCAGGGAAAAGGCCCCTTAATACCGACAAAATGAAACTATTCTTTGTTTGTTATAAACCTGTTTTCTTAACTCTTATGGTATTTTCAACATGAAATTTTGTTTGTAGAGTATTATTTGAGAAATTCTCATGTGACCAATATTCAAGACACATATTAATAAATATGAAGCCCTATTATTAATACTTGTCATACTTCTTCACGTTTCTGCGTGTAATTCACTTATAAGATCCCTGTTTTTCATAGATCATAATGGTAAAAGAATACACGCTATAGGAGTAGTTAATTGCCTGTATATTCATTACTTTAGGGGAGGGGGGAGGTTACTGATGTGGTTTTTGTTTTAAAAAGTCATCTTTTTGCCATCTTCACGGGTTTCATATACGATTGGAAATAATGAAATTTTTTGTAACATACATAATTATACCACTGATAAAGACCCATCTCACAGAAACTGCATTAATTTGCATGAGCGTAAATTGTCCACCTTTGATATCTACGAGCTGCTCCTCGGACAGCGGCTGCCCGTTCATTGGGTCAGTCCCATTCTCCGCGATGTACTTCTCGATCAGCCTGCGCTCAAACACCTGGTTGGACACCGGGGAGACGCAGGGGTGCTCTGGCACTTCGTTGGAAACTGTAAAAGGGTTCAGTTCGAGCTTTAATATCACACAATTGCCCGTAATTCAAACACGTATACACACAAAAATGAGAGATCTCTGAATTATCTCAAGCTTAAGGCGGTACTGCATGGCCGCTAACGCTAGCTAAATCAGCTAGCAACGTTAGCGCCGTGCTGAGCTAACCGGCCTCCGTCATTTCAAAGAATTCAGCTTCACCTACTTGCACAAACCAAAGCCATCTTCCAGGCGGAGTCCTAACAGTCTCGTCTTAAACGTGATTTATGCTCGCGCTATATTTGGAAGTTGTTGCCGCTAAACTACACTTTACTGCTGTTTGGAAGTAGCACGCTGTCCTTTCATTGCCGCTACAAACGGAGATTCTTCTTCTTCTACGCTGTGTCAGCTTCAATCCAAAACTCTGCCACCTACCACCAGAAACACATCACTGCGCCGAGGAGAAACGAGGGAAATATTTAGTTTATCACTTCACAGCTTCTTAAATGTAAAAGCCATTTCAGTTAAAAAACGATATTAAATATATAATAATATGCATATATTTAATTACAATTTTATTTAATCATTAGTTCCAGCCAAACGGATGCACAACACATGAAAACATCTAAGATGTGTGTGTTAAAGATACTTTTTATTGAGTGATGACAATTTGACATTATGAAAATATTATAAGCGGCAATTCAGCCTGCTATGTTGGTGGAAAAATTTGGGGATAAAATTTCATCCCGCACACAACATTCACAGATTAATTGCAATATTTGGTGCAACATGTCACATAACTATTATAACTAGAATTACCCCAAAGATTTAATACACTTCAGCTGCATAAATCATTAAAAAATGCAGGCAAGATATTTAGAATAATAATTAAGTATGGACAACACGATGGGTTAGCACTTAAGTTAATTCCATATTGCTGTACAGTATTTAAAATTGTTTTCAAATTTTACCACAACAACTGGTGTATAGCCCTAGAGACCATCTTGAACACAGGAGCATACACAGTGCAGATCATATTTGTTGGTCCTGAGGGTCTGGAGGTAGGTAACGGCAGGAGATTTCAGGAGCACCATCAGGCAGTACAATATGAGACACGAAGGTTTATGCTCAACTCATGCTTCAGAAAAATTACATGGAAACATCACAAACCAAACTATTAAAACTGTGCATAAGGCACAGGTGAGGTTTTTCTTTTCTGTCAAGAGCATAACTTCACAGTTACTGTCATTTCTCCATGCCGCACAATTCTTCTTCCCTTATTTCTGCTCCAGGTCTCTGTTTTATGAAAAGTTCAGATTCTTTGATGTGTAAACACTGCAGGATTCAGAGGTGTCCGTGTCTAGTGGCAGCGTGGAAAAGAAATCTTGTGAGTTACTCCCCCTTCCATTATTTCCATCCTTATTGATCTGGAATTGAACGCAGTCCTCAGATGAGTGCAGGCAGTCTGAAGCCCCGGGCACAGGGAAGGAAATCCTGTCCTCTTCCTCATTAGATTTGGCCTGCTAACAAGGGATGAAGACACGGGTTTTAAAAATATTTTATTAGTCTGTAGCATCCAAATACTCACAGCTGGAGAGCTGTAATACCTCAACAGCTAAATTCTGTCTAGTGGGGCTCCCAGTTGTTGGTCTGTGAATATCCTGGTTCTCAGCTCTGGGAGACCCTGCCATTACAGGAGTGTAACCCTGGAAATACAAACAACAGCACACATGCACACAGACACAATTCCATTTAATGATTTCAGCTCCCTTTTTAAACTGATTTTATTAGTTAATCAGTCTTACAGTGTGAACAGGACTGGCTCTCGGGGTCCATTTTATTGTTGTTCCAGGCTGCTGAGAGTAGCTGTAGTGGCCTGGGGGCTGAGGAGAGGACTGACTGTAGTGCTGCAAGAAAAACATGCAAACATAAATAAACCAGAACGCCAAAACAGAATGACACAGGAGCAGAAACCGTCACAATTCACAGCTTACTGCTCGTAAAAACGACAAATGTGACCTTGACCTTGAGCATACTTTGGGTCATCACTGTGTGCAAGGTTCCTGTGAATTGCAAAGGAAAGTGCCAGATGATGGATGCCTCGCCAGGGCAAGAGCTCATCAGTCCTTCAGATGGATGAGCTAACAAACTGAGTGCAGAGGTAAGGAAGGCACAGAGTACAAGGGACAAAAACAAGACTAAAACAGCTGGCCTTATTAAGAGCATGTTATATATATGTTTTATATATATATATATATATATATATATATATATATATATATATATATATATATATATATATATATATATATATATATATATATATATATATATATATATATATATATATATATATATATTTTTTTAGCCCATCAGCCTATTTGCTGCCAAAAAATATACAAAAATGTTGAAATTTCATAACTGTGACACTTAGAGCTGTCGAAGTGAATGCATTTGCAAAAAAGAATGACTGGACAGCTTGTAATCATGTATTCGACTCTGCATCAAAGAGTGAGGCCATCTGTCCAAAAGTTTCAACAGGGTAAAGTACCTTAGTAAATGGCTTCAAAAAAAGAAATTGAGGAAAATAGTGTGGTCTAGTAAAACAATATAGAAACTGAACTGTTTTTGGGGGACTCTAACATCGTGCATCTGGTAGATAATTTGTATTCTCTGCTAGAGGTGGGAACTGACTTCTTCTGAAAAATCTCATTTTCCTCATAGAACCCTTATCTGCAGGAAGTGCTTCAAAGAAGATTAAATGGCTTCAAAGAGAATATTCATTTGTCAAAACATGAAGAAAATGAAGTCAGCACATCAGTTTCTCCTGGTTTCCTCACCTGGATGTTGACCCTGGGAGGGTTGGCTGGCGGCGTGCGGTTTGTTCTGAGGCACGTGATGATCTGGGAGAGGCTGCAGTTCGGGTAGCGCTTCATGAACAAGATGAAACCAGCCAGGGACACGAACATGCCAGAAGGAACAGTGACGGATTTGAGGAGTGCTCGCCAACTGCCTCCCCTTTTTTCTGGGAAGATTGAAGACACATGGATGTTAGGAGCAGTGGCTACTGTGAATCAAACGACAGCAGAGTGCTTCCAAAAACATGGCGTAACCCACCGATCACGTGCAGGTAGGTGGAGGATACCAGGTTGCCATTCCTGTCTTTGATTTCATACAGCCCATCATGCCGTGAGGTCAGTCTTGCAATGACCACCTCGTAGATGGAGCCATTCCTACTCAGTGAGATTATACCCCTGTAGCGCATGTCATGGTCCGTTATTTGCCCCTCGCGAATGAGATGTACGGGGCCGCGTGGGGGTTTGGGGTCAAAAGGGCCCAGGGAGGATTCGTCAGGGAGTTGGCCAGGTGTAAAGATGAGATGGGCATGAGGGAGAGGCAGAAATAAAGGCAGGGTTATGGACTCTTTGGTGAAGCGTGTGACATTGAAGGAGTGTCCTGCATCCATGTGCGGAGTCATGAAAGAAAGGAGCAGCAGAGAATGAAGGAAATGCAGACGTATGAGAGGGCATCAGACAGAAAGGGAAGGATAAAACAAAACCATCAGCACTTCAAAGTCATAAAGTTAAAGATTGTCAATCAGCTTCTTAAAACCCACATGTTCGGCCTCTGCTCACCACGGACAGTGAGGGTGCTGCGAGACAGCACCTTCCCGTTGTCGTCTCTCACGGTGTAGTTGCCTTGGTCCGCTTGCGTCACTCTCTCCGCCACCCAGACCTTCCCCCCTCTCAGCAGCCGTCCCCGCCCAGCGTCGCTGGTTTCAGGGTCTGTCCGGTTCCACAGCACAACTGGTGTGGACTCAGGCGGAGAACCCCGATGAGAGAACTCCAGCAGGGAGCCGTTTTCAGGAATGCCGTGCTCAAAGTTCTCCCCGTAGTTTCTGCGGTAGGGCTTAATGCATTCTGAAGGAAGGTGAGGAGATATGAGAGAGGACAAAAAGAAACCAAATAAGTTTAAGTACAATTTTGAGGTGTTATAGTTTCTATTTAATTTAACTGGTGAAGATTAAAATAATATTGCACATACTCCATCTCATTAGCTGCTAAAGTGAAAGGCTCTTCTAAGATAAATCAATATACTGTATATGATCACTAATTTTTATGTTAAGTATCACAAGGAAAAGCAATGCTTTGTGAAACACACAGTAAGTCTGGTGTTTATGTATCTGCTGGTGCTCCTACAGGGGCAGTTTAACAAATAGTCTACACTCAAATATTTCAGGGCAGCCACACGGGCATCATATCATGAACTTTTCTAGACATTCCCAGAAGGAGGTGTACGTCACAAGTTTCAGGCATTAAACATACCTGAACTTCCCAGCGTCCTTGTGCAAAGTCCTTGAGATGTCTGACTGATCTCGTGTGAGGAGAGCAGGCAATGAATGAATGATGAATTCACAGCTAGCGAGTGAGTCATCGTGTGTGCCACTTCCTGCACACTGTAACCAGGCAGCTTCCTCGTCTACACCAAAAGGAGTACTTCAAGTAGTGTGAACATGTAGTGTGAACGTGCTGGTTGTGTGCCACATGTGGAACAGGGTGAGTTTTTCAGGGAAGGATCCCAGTAACAAGATCCTCTCCTGTGTCCCACTGAGTGGCTAATTGCTGGTCAGAATAGTTGCTACAATGTCTCTGCTTTTACTGAATTGTTCCATTTTCAGTAAAAGTAACAAATACGCTGCAAGTATGAATTTAAAGGATATGAATATATCCAGTTATTAGATAAAGGAGAATGAAATTTTTCATTTCAAATCAGTCAAAAAGGCAGGTGATAAATTATGGCTCTTGTGCATCAGAAAACAAAACAATGCATTTGACCAAAGAGGGGCAGCCGTCATACCTGAAACAATCAGACGGACGGTCTCGTAGGTGAATCCCACGGACAGTTTGTTGGCATAAAGACCCTGATCAGCATGAGTCACTTCTTTCAGGACTAAAGACTTATCTCTGGTCCACTCGAACCGTGGGTCCTTAACCTATAGTTGCACGACAGATCAATTTTTAGGTAACACAACAGCAACCGCCCAGACACACATAAAACAAGCGCTGACACATATCCGCTCACAGTGGTTTTCTCCAGTAGGATGTGTTTCGGTCCTTCGGGATACGGTGTAAAAGTCACGATACGAGACGTCGAGTCCACCGGTAGACGAAACTCCTTCCCGACACAAACAGTCTGGACTTTTTCTCTGTCACCTGTTGTGGTACAAATGAAAGTCAGCAACGCCGTTCTGCAGGTGAAGGATGGATAAGAGGTAAAATGTGACTGTTGACTCACCTAGTAATTCCCAACCTGTCGAAAAGGTACGCGTAACATAATTAATAATTCTTGTCCACACAGTGTTTAGACTTCACATGCAGATTGTAAACTGTATTACATTTGTAAACGTTTTAACTACTAAATTAAGGTTATTAGGTAAGATTAGTTAGGATCAACTATTTTTTTTTAGCTTTTTAATACAGCATGTACACAATCTTAATATTACTTTACTTGTACTATAAATGTACCGCCTTTATACCCTTTCAGTGCATATTTTTCTACTGCTTCTTCTGTGTACCTTACCCATTTATTATACTTTTTTAAAGGATGCAATGATAGATAAAGGATATTCTCTGTTCTGTTCTATGTTATTCTGATCTTTATATCTGGATTGGCCATTCTATCTTGCCTTTGTTTGGTGGAATCTGGGACTCTTTAATGAACTGGCTTTCTGGAGACATCCTGCAGATTATGGGGATCATTAGCCACCAAATTAAATACCAAATTTACTAATTAACTGTCTTATTTAATAACAAGAGTGATCTTCACTAACATTATGAATGACCTGTTTAAAACCCCACTAGTAAATGTATTATTAGCAATTATTTAAGCAGTTTGTTAGAGAGAGAGAAAAACCACAGGTAGTTTTAATAAGAAGTGGCGCCACACTTACCCAGCGCAAGATGAAGGGTAAAAAGTGCACTCAAGAGGACGCAGGTGGACATCTTCTCCTGTAAAAGACAGCGGATTGTTTCATCTATAAACGTAACTGACATTCACCCCAACCTTCCCCTGAAAACAAGCGGCCAGACGGGACATCCGATCATTAATCAACAAGCTACACAGGGGGAGCTCAGCGGCTGTCCTACTGATATCTGTGCAGACTCAAGATACAGCACACTGCACACATTCAGAGGGCTTCGGCGCTGTCTCCCATGATGTCCTGCGCGCTCTTTGAAGTCATGTCCACTCAGGTGTCCAACATGTTTCCCATCCTCTGAACGGTTGCGCAGCTTTACCGGGGGCTGCCGGGCCGTCACTTACCGATCATCAACAAAGCATCACTCAGTCTGAGTGTAATGCGAGCTCACCTGCGGGGTGTGTGAGAAACAAGTCCACCGAAGGGCAATTTTTTTTTTTTAAATGTGGATGAGGATAAGAGGATAAAAACGTCCTCTGCAGAACGCGCATGAGCACTGACCCCGCTTCTGTTACGGCGACGGATACGTCGCATTCTCGGCCGCTTATACGCAAAGTGCGTCACATTTTGCAGTTCATGTAAACGCACTGTTAGCCCAAGAGAGTGCACAGTTGCAAAGGACACACTTGAAATGAATACACCTGAGAGTTTGCTGACCGATTGTATTAAACTATTTCCGGCTGATTAAAATTTGTTTTAATCCTCCATTTTTCTCAGCCTACTATATTTTATAAACGACTGTAGTAACCGGTCAGATTATGGTTCTACATCCAGGTGATGAGATGATCTTAGAAAACTTAATCCACTGTAAAAGATTACACCACCCTGTGAAATATGAATCTGTCTGTTAATAAGGATTAATGTTTCCTGCTATCGCATTGAAGACAACTCTAACGTGCATAGCTTTTCTGACTCGGTGAAATTCCTTCAGTCCTACGGAATTCACTTGGAAAGTGACGGTGGCCTGAAGAATTTCCTGATTTCTCAAGGAAAAGCAGAGTAAACAGCCACAATCTGTCATAACAGAAGCATGCCATGGCAGTTTTTACTCTTTAAAATGCTTTTGTTTATGGGGTGATGTTTTTTTTTTTTTTTTTTTTTACTTCTCAGTCTAAAAAGGCTGGGGGGGGGCTGTCAACTTTGTGACCTAGGGGTTTCAAATTGATACCATAGATGAATCTACTAAAGAAAAAAAAATCTCGGTCGACTTATGTCTTACTGTAATAATGCCAATCACAGAAAGTGACACTATGACTTCATTGGTGAATAGCGCTCATTCACTCAGTCTCACGTCTGAAAAGCAACGCTCGAAGGTTTGGCACTATTTACAACTAACATAAAGTGGTTTGTGCGCCACAAACTCGTTGGCACAAGTTATCCAGACTCTCCGCACGTTGCAGGCTTTCTTTCCGTTAGCTGGCTTGACAAAACCGATAGACCCAGCTGCAGATAACGGAAATCACGACGGTGATCAACTCTCTTTGTTAGGCCGGGCTTTGGAGCTTCAGGATCTCAACAGGAAATGTACGCCTACTCCCGTTGATGATGATGAAACTCCACAAAGCATACCTCTATCACTTGCCTTCAGCATTTATACTGTAAAAATCCAAGCATAAATGCAATTATGTGTGTGTGTGTGTGTGTGTGTGTGCGTGTGTGTGTTTTGTATATCCTTTGCAAGCCGATACTCGTATGAAAGTTTAGCAGTGGTTTGAGAAACATCTTTCGTTCATCATGTTGTTTGCATTGCATCAAGATGTCTGACTATACAAAGACAAAAAAACACCTTTTCAGTAATGATTTGAAAGCTTAATTGTGTTATATTAGATTCCAGAGAAGCAGCAAAGTGGAGACAAGCTGGAAAATTATCTATAATGGCCTGCTTTTAAGAATAATTCCCATGTTCAGAAGTATCCAGCGTGAGGCTGCTGTAGTTTAAGCAGTGTTAAATACACTGTTAATGCAGCTATTTATGGGGGAGCTGTTCAGTGGCCTAAGTTAATTTTCTGAAAACTCAAAATCTTTTTTCATAACTTGGCTCCTTCTGTGATGCAACAGGCACAGATATATCTGGACTCTTTATTGCCACCGATGTATGTAACAGGACCGCAAAGGCTGGTGTCGGTCTCTATATCTTCCAGATTGTAACCTTGACTTTCTGTTAAAAACTGCAGTCCTCCAGCCTAGTCTGAGATAACCCCAGTGACAGTGACATCACGACAATGTAGTCAGTGGTTATTTTTCAGATTTCAGAAGATGCCACTACAACTGTTTTCAAAGAGTCAGAACTGATACTCATGGTTAATGAGCTAATTCTCATATGTAAATCAGGGGGAATATATTTTTAATGAATGCTGAAGCTGAATGGGCATGTTATGCAGATCATAAACTACACATAAAGGTGTTAAAAGTCACCCAGATGGGACATTAAAGTTAAATAACAGGAAATTTCACTCAAAACCACAAATATGGTGATGCTATTAGAAAAGCCAGAAGATTACCAAAACTGTGAAGGTAACTAGTGGGAAGTCATCTGCTGAAATATTTCAGTTTGGACTAAAGTCATGGACTCACCAGACACCACCATCCCTACATCAGTGCTGGCTGTATGGTTAATCAAAAGTATGGATTGGTACTGATGCATGTGAGCTCTCATGTGGTTTAGAGATAAGACCTAATCACATCCATACATATATACTTATTCAGTCTTTTGCTGATTCTTCTATCATGAACTTTCTCTGAGCATTGCACGGTCTGATCTTGGGTTGAATTTGCTGGGAGGTCCACTCTTAGGAAATTTACAACATTGTGTCATAGTCCTGCATACAGTCGCACAAAAACTTTCTTTTTTGCATGATTCTAGACATTAAACTGACAAAACTCCCGAAAACAGTCTGAACTTTGTCCAAGTCAGCAACGTCTTTGGGGACTACGTTCTGCAGGTGAAGGATGGATATGGGGTTGATTCACCTGAAAATTCCCAACCTGCAGGAAGAGTATAAGTAATATAAGTTATTCAGTGCTCAGACCTCACATACAGAGGAAACTATGCTACCACTTTGTAATAAATTTTATAAATACATTCATAAATGTTTTACAGGTTGGACAATAATAACTACTTTATTAAAGGTTGTTATTATGCACACTCTTCTGTAATAGGCCATAAAGCTCTAGCCTAAAAACTATGCCCAGTGTTTTCTATACAAATTTTCTACACTGATTTTTTTTTTCCAAATCAATATTCTGATTTTCATTGAACAATATAAATGATCAGAGCAATGACGTCAGGGTTTCTGAGCAGGGAAACGAGGTCAGCGTTTTAACCTTGTTTGTTGGGAAGCCTCGCCCCTTGCAGCTCCTGGGTTGTTTCCAGGAGTTGTAGGGGGCGACTCCCACACACGGTTCAACACGGATACGTTGTTACTATTATTTTGCTGTAAGTACCCAAACTCTGCTTCGTCATTTAAAAAAAAGTATATATTTTTAAAAATTCCACATGGCTTGTGTCAGTCCAGTTTTAGTGGCACGTGTTTAGACGTTCTTGTTTTTTCGGGATTCGTTTTGGTGTGTGATCCGAACAGTTCACTACACCACAAGCTTCCACAGTGCTCACACTTGGGGTTGGAAAAAAACAAAACAAAAATCCATACACTAAAACACAAACATCAGGATAAAAGCCCCTCCCTTCTTCTCTGCAGGACATGCTGCTTGTGTTTTTGACAGTTTCCGGTCTCTTCTTTGGTAAGTGCAAATCAATCACATAATGTCACACCTGAAAACACAATTTTGAGATAAGGTTTATTTACACTTAACGTTTAGTAGTTCCCCCTCCACGTACTCAGTGGGCTCCGGATGCTACATGTACGCGTTATCCAAACTCTGTTAAGTCGCACCTGTCTAACGATGTTTGCTGTTGCGAGGTTACTGCAAACCTCTGTAATCAGTTCAAGAACAATAGGCATCATCACTGCACCCATCTGCTATTCCTAGAATTAGTGCTGGGTACATTTGCCAGTAGGTTAATTGAGAATTAATTAAATAAGCAATAGATTTAATCAAATGTAAATAAACATACAGTAGCCGATCTGTTTAGTTTTATAGTTCTTTTCACGTTATTCATTCTCAGTCATCTCTTCATTTAGATGTAAAACGTTATTCACATTCAACTTTTTGTTCATTCATTTCCCTCATTCAGCTGATAATAACCTGGTTTAATTCTGATGCTTTATGCTGAATGTGAGTTAGCTCTTCAGATTGAGAGGTATACATTCATTCTACCTCGTGTCCTTGGGTCTCTAGGAATGTTTTTATATGCCTCTGCATTTGTGCAAATCTGGTGATGATCCACAATCTTGTGTTTATTTTCATTTCAGAATTTAAGAATTTTTTTGGTGGTAAATTCATGGACTCTTAAAAAATTTCACATTTTCACTAAACATTTGTACATTTGTTGAAGTTCGTGTTATATTATTCCCTCAGATGTTTGTGGTTTCAGTACATTAATGCTGCTCCACCTGTCTCTTCCTATCTTGCATCTTGCTGATTAAAGGCTCATCAGCTAGCATACAAACTGATGAGGTGTGCTATGGCAAGAGTTGGCAGTTTCCATCGACTTACAGACACCTACTTCACTATGGACTATACTTCACTCAAAGTAATGGAGGCTCCATAAAAACTGTGATAAACAATGGGAAGGTGAGCAGTTTCAGGTGCTATGTGATCATTACACATCTGGAATATGATAAATGTCAGGCCTCTGTTCAAAACTAGTAAATCACAGTAAGAAGGACAATGAATAGAATTTGTTGTAACCCAAATAAATGTATATGTGCTGTCTGCCTTTCAGATAGTAGACCCACGCTTCCAAGTTTTTCCTGACTCAGTTTATCTTAACAATGTGACTGAAAGAGATGAGGGAGTTTATACTGTCTCACTTGGTGGCTTCAAACCTCTTGATGTTGTTGAATTGAAAGTGTTGGGTGAGAATTTGACCTCTACTGTATATTTCTATTTACATAAAACAAATATGTACGTATGTCTGTTAGGTCCATATTCCTAAATACAAGTCCACTCTGTTTTTCCTTTTTTATATGGATTTTCAGAATGTGTTGAAAAGGTCACAAAGGATTACTTCTCTACATGGGAGTACTCTATCCCTAGAGGGGCTGAATTCCTGCAGTTCACACCGCTTCACAGTCTGGACCAGCCAAAGATCCTGTGGAATCGCACAGACCCTGGGGTCAGAGAAATCAGGGCACAGGTGGAAAACAACATCTGGGAGATTTCTTACCTCATTCAGGCAGACAGTGGCTACTACAACTTCAGTGATAAGAACCACTCTGTGCTGGCTAGGGTACTGCTCAAAGTACAAGGTGATGTGAGAAGCTGCGTGCAAGATTTCTGCATTTTACCAGATTAAATGTACTTATGAAGTCTAATCTGTGTCACAAATAGAAAGAACAGTACCCTATGCCGCAAAGGCGAATGAGCGTTTCCTCGTTGCATACCCTCCGGCCGTTAAGATGTGGGCTGTGACTTTCACACCCAATGGAGAAAAGGAACCCAGAACATGGATGAATGGCAGTCGGATCATAAAAGATAACTGGTTCTTTGACAGAATTCAGGCAGTGACACGTGGCATAGAAGTTGATCCCATGGAAATGATTGACTCTGGCACATTTGAGTTCAGAGACCCAGAAGGCAACTTGGCCTTGATTGCACAGGTGGAAGTGAACGAAGGTGAGCAAAAGAACATTTCTCCTCCTCAAAAGTGCTGATGTTTCCAACTAACATTAACCCCCATCCTCTACCCTGTTTCCTAACCTTTCTCTATGTTCTTACAGGATTTAGATCACAAATTATATTACTTTCTCTTATTGCCTTGGCTGCCTTCATGGTGACTGTCTGCTGTTGGTGCTGTTGTAAAAAAACGTGCTGTAAAAAGGAGAAGTCTGCTCCTCAGACTGCAGCCTCACCTACACCTGCTGTCTTTTATCATGTAAGTATTCTTTTGAATGGGCATTAAAATGTCAGCTGTATTAATGTGGCATTTTTAGTTAAATATCCTCATTCCAATTACAGAATGAGAATCAACCTCAAGCTTCAAGTTATTCATCTGAACCACCTCCTCCATATTTGCCTTATCAGCCTGTGAATTTTCATGTTTCTGATCAACCTGCAGCTACCCCCTCTGAGCCACCGGTAGGTGTAAAGCTTGATTTATACTTTTATACTGTTGTGAAAACAAGTACATTTTGTGGGTTGGTCTGTTTGGCCTGCTCCCCAGCATGTGTGGTTTGTCTGTATGTGGCTGTGATGTACAGCTAGTTTAATGGATGTGTCCTCTTTAATTTACTCTGCTTAAAGTGTAAACACATCCAAATGTAGTATCTGAGGTAGTTATACTGTTGCTATAATTGATCTATAGTTGTTTTTTTTCCTGAATATGTATTGAGAACTTTAAAAGTTGATGTTCGCGTAAGGCTTCAGCAGTCAGTCTTTTTAGCAATAATGCTTCTCATTATTAACTGTACATTTGTACCTAGCCATGGCATAAGAATTGTAATGCAGAGAAGAAATTTTGCCAATCTGATATTTTGGAAATTGGGGGGGGGACTAAGATTTTAGCACTGTACAAAAACTTGCCTGCCCTCACCAGACCGGAGTAGGACAAAAGGAAAGTTCTCACTACAAAAATCCTCCTTCCTATGCTGACTGATGTGCTTTTTCCTTTTTCCTATTTTGCAGGCATACCATGAAGTGAGTATCCATGTGAATCCCTCTCAGCCTGAGGTACATGCACACAAGCAGACAGAAATCCCCATGAAGACACATGAACCAGAATTTCTTCATTCAGAAGGACTCACTTTACCTGCTGATCGAACACACTTTTTTTCTCTCTGCTGTCTCCAGGTTTCACTTCCTGGAAGGCCGGGTTCCACTCCAGGTTCCTCAGTCAGATTAGACTTCCTCTCCTCAGACCCGGAGCCACAGTTTGAGATGAAAGGACTAACCGTGCCCTCTGCACCTCCTCTTATTTCAGATTCAACTAGCATAGATGTTTATAACTCAGAAAAACTTAACTTTCTGTAAACAGAGTGCTAAAAATTCAGGTAGAGTTCATGCAGAGTTAAATTCAGATGTAGAGATTTTGTACACTCAGATATTTTTTCTATTGTAAGTTATTCTGTGTTATCTCTGGTTTGCTTTTCCTATTTTAAACATGCAGCAGTTTACCCCCTTTAAAAAGTAAACAAACAAACAACCCCCCCCCCTCAAATCTCTGGTTTCCAAAATTTCAAGTAATTTTAGACCCATTTCCAAGCCACCATTTTTATCTTGCTGCACATATAAAGCAGGAGGACATTGTTGGCATACTGTCTTTCTGTCCAGATGTCTGTCCGTGAGGTTTTACTTTCTAATCTAGACTCCAAAACCACAGGGGGTTGAGCCATGAAATCTGGCATGTGTTCTTTACTCTTCAGAGATGTGCAACACGATATTCATATTCTTGGATGTTAAGTACCCTTTGTACACCTTGACTGTATTTATCTGAAGTGGAGATTAAACAATATGTAGGATTTCAGGCTGCTAATGCTATGATAATGTAACCTAATGATATGCTTAGCCTAATCGTGTGATCATATTGTGCTGTGTGATTTGCCAAACCTACTTGATCATTATTGAATGAAATGAATATCTAGCAACAGACCTGGGTCACTGAACATCTGGCAGTAAGTAGATAGTGAGAAACTGTGGAATCCCAAATTTCTTGGTAAGGAGTCAGTCTGTTTATAGTAGCATTAACTCTACTGTAGGCTGCAGCATTATTGATTAGCCTGTGATGGCAACTTCTGATTGGCTGAGCATTATCTATCATGTTGGTCAGGGATGACTCATGGTCATATGACTTGTTGTTAAGCAATATTAAGGCCATACCTACTGCTCAGCAATATTGCTCAAATGCTTTAAAGAATATGGTTGTATTATGTTTTGTACACGGTTACCTTATGATTATAGTGATGTTATTCATAATGCATTGATAACAGCAGATTATGTAGTCATATTCCTATACACACATGAATATAATATGATGTGAATCCCTTGTAAGTATGCATTATGTCTGGCTTATTGTTATAGAAATAGACATGATGTAGTATACACCCTTGTAAAGGAGTGCAGTATGCACGTTTTCTAATTTGTTTACAATGGAAATTTTTTTGTGTCTGTTCTAGGATGTGGTGACCAAAAATATGTTAAAGATAATCACAGAGTATCTATTTCTTACAGCATGCTTACAATTGTTTTTGATTTAATGAATATTGTTAATATTGAAAACATATGTCTGATGGAATATGTATTATTAGTATTATTTTTTATTTACGAATACAATAACTCGAGAATGATGTCACCTAGGATTTTCAAATTGATAGCATTGGCGCATCTACTTAAAAATCTCGCATGAGTTCGAATCTCGGCGACCGTGACCTCAAGGTAAAGTTCGAGGTCAGAGGTCAAGTTGCCTGATAATCTTGTGAAAGCGATAACTTGATGTTACCTAGGATGTTCAAATTCATACTATAGGTGTATCTGCTAAAAATCTTGCACAAGTTCAAATCTTGGTGACTGAGATTGCTTCTGCAAAAGAAGCAACAACATTGTACCAGTCCCTGCACCCCTTCACTGGCTACCTGTTAGTTTTAGAATTGATGTTGTTTACTTGGATTGCATCAATATTATGTTGGAGTGGGAATAGAGGGAGTAGAAATTTAAGCAAAGTTTTAAAGACAAGAAAGATAAAGACATTTTATGAAAGATTGACCTTATTTGACCTTCAAGAAGAGGGCAGAGGTCCAAAGTAACCTGATATTCAGAATCCCCATATATAATTTCCTATATGCCTATATGTTGTCAATAAAAACAATGGCAGTAAGAAACCATTTTAAAAAGCTCTATATAGCTTTATTATCACTTTGACCTTCAGATCACTCTATTGACCTTGACGAAGAGGTCAGAGGTCAAATGTGACATGATATTTTAAATCTTTATTCTGTACTTTCTATAAATTGACAATATACACCAGATGTGTAAAAATCTTATATTATAAGTTTTAAAGCTATATGTCAATAACCATTAATAACCAATAAATCATTAAGTTGAACTTGAACACCTTGGTGGATATAAGCCAAAATGTAATGGATTGTTAACACCACCCCACTCTACACCCCTACAAAGTTTTTATCAGAATATATTCAAAACTTTTCAAGCTATTGTGTTTACAGACAGAAACAATGCCACGACGCAAACGCTGCCAAAAACATAACCTGCATGGCCGAGGTAATTATTTCCATAAAGCCCTTAAAGGCACCACGAGTACCATTAAGGAAAGGCCCTTTTGGGTGGGCTCACAGAAGACTTCCCATCCCTCTGCTTCTGTTTTACGCCATTGACAGCGGAGCAGTGCGTAATAACTGTGTTTGTAAACCCTCTTCTATTTAGCCTGTATTTATGTAGACCAAATTGAATCTGCAAGAAGTCCATATACTTAAAGAACTCCAAACATAGGCAGCTTTGCTTTGTGTGAATCTTTTTAATCTTTGTCTTATCTGCTTTTTCCTCAAGACTTTGTGGTTTTGGGTTTAAGGATCTGCATTGAAAACCCTTTTTCTACAGGTGTGCTAACCTTTTCCCACAGGCCTACTATAATTATTCTGGCCTACAAAACAATGAGAGCAGTAACACTAACAGTAAATTTAAAGGCTCTAAAAGGCAAACTACAATATATAACAGATATCCATTTAGTCAAGTCATACACAGAGTATACAGCTAAATGAAATATTGTTCCATAGAAACCAATCACACACATTGAACAATAAATAGTCTAATGTTGAACACAATTTAACAACAGCACTCACAATATGACAAAAAATACTGCAGCTGCAAAACTAGAAAGGCCATGACTTTAGATACTTTAGATACTGCCCTTCAGCAAAGTGACAGTGCACGGTCATTATGTGGTCTAGAAATGTTGGTGACACAGTGTGTAATTTTGTCCCTCTGCACAACCACAGTAGATTTGAAATAAAACAATCTGAGTCTGAAGTGCAGACATTAAGTTTAATTCACAGATTGAACTAAAGTGTTTTTTGATGCTGCAGGAATTGCAGCCATTTCAACCCAATGTCATGGCAGAGTGTGTAATACACATGCGGGTCCACCATGTGGATGTCAGGCTTTGCCTGTAATGGACACCCATGCAAGTTACAGTTTTACATTACAGTACCAGCAGGGGGCCATATTTTACACCTATTGTCTCATCTTTTCTTTTTCTTAAGTAATCTTGGTAGTGTAGTATCATTGAAATGGCTGCTACTGCACTGCAGTATGCATTCAGACTACTCTTGCAATAAAAGAAACAAAATAAAAACCTAAACATCAATATCTCACTGACTCACTTTAACAAATCAAAGGCTTTGCAGAGCCGAGAGGAACTGCAGTGTCGGCTTCTACTTCTAGTATAACATGTCCATCCATCCATTCTCTTCTGCTTATCCTGGTCAGGATTGTGTGTGTGTGGGGGGGGCTGAAATCAATCTATGCTGTCATGAGGCAGGAGGCACAGGGCTAACACAGACAACCAGTCACACCTATGGGCAATTCAGAATAACCAATTAACCTAACCCCAGTAACTGCATGTCTTGGGACTGTGGGAGGAAACCAGAGCACCTGGAGAAAACCCATGCAAACTCCACAAGGCCTTCCAGCTGCGAGGCAACAGTGCTAACCACCACACCACCATGCTGATCTTAATATAACATGTTTTATCTTTTAAATACAATTCGTGAGATACACATTTATCGTTGTTTTCTGTCTTTTTCCTCTCCAATGTGATAAGAAAAACAGAGTCATATCTGGTCCACTTGGCACTCCACCACAGCAGCGTGCAGGAGGACTATGACTATGGATGCTGCAGGGAGAGCAAACAGGAATAATCATTTTGGCATTGAGGTCAGGTTATTCTACTCCCTTGGAGTGGCAGTGGGGGTGGAGCTTGGTGGTAAGAACCCAAAGAATTAAAAGGCTTCCAGCTGACGGAGCAGTGGGGAACCAACCAGGCAGAAGGGGACTGAAGAGGCACAGCTGTAGTTAATTGAACTTAAGACATAAAATATGAGATTTGTTGCTTGATACTTCTGTTTATGAAGCCTAATTTAAGATCCCATCAGTGCACGGAAGGCTTTCAGTCAGGCTAGCTGCATGGCTTAATGGAAGATTATGCTGGTCTGGCAGCTGGTCGAACACTTCAGTCCAGACTAACTTATCAGTTGGACAGGCTGCCATAAAATCCTGACCTGGACTTTCCCTTAGTGCCACCAGCAGGTCAGAGTTTTCCCTTTTGGATCTCAACATCTGCTCATGTTGAATTCATGATTCTTTGATGGTGACCCCAAAACTTTGCTTTATTGCCCAGTGCTTGCAAAGGAAATGCCATTCTCATTAACAAGTTATCATTGTTCACCGTCTTGGCTTAACACACTGTTGGACATGGTAAACATAAAAATAACCTTGAAACTGCTGAGTTTAAGTGCAGTGCTGCAGACTTTGCATGACTGAAGACTTTTTGTTCGAAGACTTTTATAAAATATTTTATTTTGTTTGAAATGGTGCAACAGACAGTGCAGAAAAGGGCTGTTATTATCTCCTTTGTGCACAGTGGCTTTTTTCTGGTGTAGCCTTGCAATACATTTTGCGTCAGCGATTATGATTGTTTATCATGGTAAACACATTTCATGTGGTTTGATTGCAGACAAAAAAACCCCATTTCTGATTAAAAATCCCAGAGAATTCTTTATTACCCATATTTGACACAAACATAGAAATCAGTTACTATTTTCTTAACTTGCATTGTCGTCGCCTTTGTCCATCTTAACTCCTATCCACCTTTTCCCATCACTGCTCCCTTTTCTTACTCTCTACTGCGTTCACCCGGCCCTCCAGGCGGCTCAGTCGGTTTTCCACTGCAAAAGACTTATCAGAACCTGAAGTGAGCACCGTCAACAAGACGCATACCAACACTAGGCCAGCCAGTCGAACTGCTGTGGTGTCTGCAGAGGCCTGCTTATCAGTCACTATCAGTCCAAAAAACCAGAGTCCCAAGACAGTTTTGATAATCCAGAAGACCTGCTTTATCACACCAATCAGCAGACGCAGAATGATGGACAGCAACCAGTATCCAATGAGGGATACCAGACCCCACTGGGCGACAGTGGTCACACCCTCTGGAGTGAAGCGAGGCAGGGTCAGTGTAGCTGTGAAGGGAGGAAATCCAGCTTAGCCACATTGTAAAAAGGAATAAAGCTTAAAAATACTTGTCTGCTACACAGGAAGCACCAGGAGTAAACATGTTCACTTAAAAGGGAGTGGCACACAAATTCCCAGAGGAAGAGGCAAGTCTGCATATTTTCACATGCACTTTTGGTGCCGTGGAGTCACTTTCACTCCAGCAAACAACTTTAGGTGAGCACACAGGGAACAGAAAGCAGGGCATGCAGCAAAGCGTAAACACAAAGACAAATAGGGGCTCATCCTGCTACCCACCATCAAATCCAGTGACTCTGAGGATCTCTGTGACGTAAACAGCGATGACGTTTAGGCCGCTGGCAGCTCCTTCAGCCAGGAATCGGATCACCATCTCAAAAAACTGCGGCAAGGAAGGTGGAGACATGTTTTTAATTTGTTATTACGCAAGGCAACAATGAAGTGAGACAGTGTTCTGGCCAGATTAAAAATTATGCAGAGAGGACAGGAAACAACGTGCAGGCAGTGTGAATCATAATGTTTACAGGACCAGCTGGTACAAACTCACAGATAAAACTCACTTGGGAACTTTGATAGACTCTAAGTGCTGCTGAGCGGCATCTTAAGATAGAAGATTTGCTGTATTGCTGACTTGGACAAACAGCTGTGCATGCTGGTGACAGCTGGACAGCACCTCTCTCTATTCCTGTGCAGCCTCAACTTACCACCTCCGACTCACACAACAACACATACAGTAGACAGACACAGAGTACTGCCTTGTCCAGCTAGGCCAAGGGGAGCCCAGTGAGCTGGACACATATCTTATCTGCACCTGTTGTGCTACACACAGGCACATACACAAGGACTTCATGCCAGCGTCTGTGTAACTCATAAACAAGTGTAATTACTTTCTGTTGGTTTTGATTTTCAAATAATCATTTGATCTGTCAAAATCTAAATCTTCACTGTTTTTAAGGCTTCCAGAAGCATAATACTATCCTTACTTAGTTATTAATGCTTCAAATCTGATTGGGGATTATACTTCAAAGAGGTTATGTCGAAGATTTTGCTCTTTTATGCTAAATTTACTGGGAGCTATCAGTGCAGTGTCAGATCTTTGGTCTTACTTAAAATCTGAAGTTCCAGAAACAGAAGCTGATTGAAGAGAGGCTTTATATTTCAGTTTGAGGACATGTGGAAAGTTGACTCAAACACACTCTTTATCGTGCTTTGAGACCAGGTGAGTCATTTTAAACTGCTACTGTACAATGAGGTTGCCAGCACACATACAAAGGCTCACAAGTGAGCCCTTACATGCAAATACCCCTATAATAAAACACACACAGTTTCACTACTCTCTGCACTATACGACATGACATGGGCTAAACCGAATCACGTGAGAGGGCTCGGTAAGGCACCATGTCGGGATAACGTGACGGAAAGCGTTGCTTACCATGGCCATTGTACGGACGTTCTCCTGGCCAAGCAATGACTCAAGAAACAACACTGCTCTCTGAGGAAAAGGCAGCCACCGCCAGTGGAAGCAGGGAGACAGATGAGTGTGTGCAAGAGTGCAGAGAAGATGAGGGGATCAGGAGGGAGATTATCAAGTTGAGGAGCACAGGGAGAGGAATGTGTGTGAAGGGTGAAGGGATGGACGGAGAAAGATTTAAAGGTTGGAGCTTAAAAATTAGTAATCAAGTAATGTTAAGCGATAAGAAAGAATAGTGAAAACACAGTGAAGTTAGACCACGGTAATAGTAACAATTAAAATCCACTTCCTGGTGCAAGGAGGAAAGGAGTATTATCCAGCGGTGCACCTCCTCTCTTTACCTCAGCTGCTGAGCGTATCACGCTGGTTCCCACCAACGACTCCGCGTACCGGTGGATCTCCTGGCAGGTTCCCGCGAAAAGGGTACCCAGGGTGACTACCGGTGGGCTCTCCGCCTTGGCCTGCTCAGCCCCGGCTCCAGCCCAGCCCAGCGTCAAGCCGAGAGCCAACACACAGATAGTAAGCAAAACCCGAGCCATGGCACATCCACTGCGCTCGCACCCAGACGCACAAAGAATCACTGTCGGGAGGTTTGAGAACAATAGAGGGGGAAAAATGTGCCAGCTGAACGCGGACAGGCTCCCGCTGCACCTCAGAGCAGGTTGAGCAGCTCGTGTTCAGTGACTCAGACAGCAAATCAAAGACTTAAAAATGGCTTCTGTTGGGAGCCCTCACTGGCTGCACACCGCGTTTTAAATCAACATGTAGCACAATAGGCAGAGAAATAAGAACAAGAAGCGGCACGCTTGTAAAAATAACCGATTTAGGTGTTAAATTTGCAACTCAGATAAAAATACTGGTTAACAAAGGTTCCTCGGAATCGATATGATCTGAGCGTTTAATTATAAACTCTGACAGCGCTGCAAAATATCCAATCCTGGGTCCTCAAGGACGCTCCAGCATTAACTGTGGCGGCTATATTTGGTAAGAAACCGTTAAAGGCTTAGATCCAGAAGCGGTGGAGATATAAGATCATCAGCCAAAAAAACAACGTAAAGTTACGAGTGAAGAAGAAGCACAGCAGTGTGTGTATCCAAAAGTGGTATTTTCATGTACAGATTTGCAAGAAAACGGCAGAAACTCGGTCACTGAGCTGGGCACGAGTCTCCCAAAGCTTCTTATTTCAGCTCTGAGCTCCACACCTCTCAAGTTTGGTGCTCCTTTGTCTCTGAACTTGCATCAAATGCACTGCTGCGATGGATTATGTTGCATAACTTTTTTTTTTTAAAGAAAAAAAAAATCTTTCCACAGTTCCCGTTTGGCACTCCCTTCCTTCTAGCGTTTCTAACGGCAGTTTCCAGCGTGCAAACACGTCTGAGGCTTCGGGAAACGGGGGGAGGAGGAGCAGGAGGAGGAAGGCGTTCTGCTGAACAGGGATAAATAAAGATTTGCACACTGGGACTTGTGGTGTAATGCTCCAGGTCATATGTTAAGATTTTTCACATGGTCCTAATAATACAAACGAAGAAGAGGTTGATCAGTTTTCATGTAATTTTAATAACTAGCAGAACAGCAATTATACAGCACCAGGTCAGCTTGTTTCAGGGCAGTATAGAGCAAAACCAGGCAGATAAAAAAAAAATAAAAAAAATCCCAAAACAATGGCATTTACAGTGTACATACACACCAACATCCACAGCACTGCTGTTTCTCTAAAAACTGGTTTAATGGGCTGTTTTCATGAGTGCACACAAACAAGCTTCTGTCTGCACCAGCATTAAAAAAAAAAAAAAAGTTAATTAGTGGACACTGGATGAGAGAAGCTTCAGCTATTGTTAAAAAAAAATTAAGTTCAGAGCATCACTGCGGCCCATACAAAGCTGAAATCACTGACTTCTCACTAACAGTCTCTTGCACATCAGAGAGTAAGGGAAGTACATATTCGGAGGAAGGGGCACGTGAGTGCCGTGCTCAGTCTTTCCCCAGGCAGTGTCTGTACTCCAGCTCATCTCGCTGACCCTCTTTCTCACAAGTTGAACCGCGCTGCTTCTAGCCGATGTAGATGCGATGGAAGTCGTTTGCCCCGAAGGCCGCGTTGCATTTGGGGCACTTCCTCTGGCGTGTGTCGTAGCGCGTCTTAACGCACTCGAAGCAGAAGACGTGGAAGCACTTTGTCAGCACAGCATCCTTCACCCGGGAGTTGCAGCACGGACATGTTAGACGTGCCTGGAGAGGGAGAGAGAGAGAGATTGGACGAATGGTTTGAACAATACACTGAAAAGCCATTTTTGTTCTCGACTGAATGGCTTCTATTGAGTGGATGTGAATATCTGGGGCACAAGTGAGGCCTTAATGCTCAACTGGCCACTCATAGAAGAACACAGAATTCATGTAAAGCAGGTGTATTTGTCACCAAAGACTCAAATCATAATTATATCTAATCTCTCTATGGATAAATCTGGAAAAATGTGATCATGACCCTACAGGAATCATAAAGTTTTCCCACGGATGGCTGGTGTTCTATAATGCTCCCACAAACAACATGACCACACTCCCAAAAACACACAGCTGTAACTGTATTTGTTTATGGATTTTGCCAGAAGGCTTGCAGCTTTGAGACATGACTTAGGTGCAACTGGATCTGCCTGTATTTTTCCCACTGCTGTTGAGACTGTAGTTTGACCTTGTATGTTTTTAGTGTTAGCATTAGAATCATAGAGTTATTGAATTGTTTATCAAATGAAAAGTCAGACTCCTTTAGAGTTAGATGAGAAACTCTGCCAAAAGGTTACCACTATTTTGTCTGTACAGTAAGAACGAAGTTATAGCAGTGCATTGTGAGTTCGGCTTAGCACAAAGACTGAATACATGGGGAACAGAAGCACAGGCCCTCTCCTAAGTTCACAAAATATGTGTAAAAATATTTTACAGGAGTTTATGTTGCTATGCCATTTCTTGGTTGAGACTGGTAATGTCCTGGAGTCTCCAAAAATACAAAGTCCAGCAAATCTGATCACTTTCAATGAGAGCCAGGCTAGTCTGCCGCAAGTCTCTGCGCTAAGCTGAGGTGTCTCCTTTAAAACTTGTTAAGACAGCAAATAAACATATTATTCCAAAATGTCTAAATATTCTTTGAAATAAATGTAGGGTAGGTAACTTCATGTTTGTGATGGTTACACAAAAACCTACTCAGATAATGCAATCATGCTAGACTCTAAACTCTGTGCTGTTACTTAATGAAAACAATCAGCTTTAGTACCACAGAAACCGACCTTATAGTCATTAATTTCTTCATTTAGGATCTCGTCTCCATTGCTGATTTTCTCGGCTGGTTTCTTGGCCTTCTCAATCTTTCTCCTCAGTTTGGAGATGTCCTCCTGCAAAACAAAACATTTGGGACATTTAACAGCTGTAAGTAGAAGGAGACACACTTCTACATTTTAGGTTCACCTAACAACAGACTTCATGAATGCAATCCTCTTAAAGTCTTAAACCATGTGTTGGAGCATCCTGCCTTCATCTGTGCCCAACACAAAAGTGGCACAATGACAATAATAGTCACATGGAATTGCAACAGCAATTAACCCCAAATACAGCAAAGAAGAAACACAAGTTATTAACTCACAAATCTAATTAGGCAATAGAAAAGATGTTGTGTATTTTAAGTCTTATGACAGAAAATTACATTGCGTTTCCTAAGTTAAATCCAATTTATATTTATAGCAACAGTTCTGTCAATCTGATATATGATAGCTGTGGAAAATAAATGCATAGGACAGTTTTTACCAGTATATTTCAAAATGTTTTAAATGCTGTAATCAGGTGAGTCTGATTGTGTTCAAACCAATGATGGCATTTCAAACAACTGTGTCTACTGAAACCTGGTGGTTCGTATGTGCGTACCTGTGCTCGTCGGGCGTTGAAGGACTCTTTTTCCCTGGAGATGCTGTTCTCAATGACCTCCTCTCTGACCAGGTTGAGCCTCTGCTGAACCTGCTCCAGCTGATTTCGCATCTCCTCCGAAAGCAAGGCGGAGTCCTGAGCCTGAAGGATGAGCACAGCGGTCTTTTTTAAATCTTCAATGGAAATTCTAACGCTGTACAGTCCACTGTGCATTTACAGTACAGTGTGTGAAAGTAATTTTAGTTATTATTTAGTTTACTATCCACATCTATATAGCATTAAAGCTTAAATTCCTTAACAGCAGCTCATTCTTTTGGCTCATTTTACTCTGCAGTTGAGACTCACTACAGACACACCTTACTTCTACTCCCTTAGGGAAATTTGATTTGCAGCATAATCCCGACATTTTATCACAATATTTAAGCATAAGGTATGACAAACACAATGCAAAGGTACTTTCTAGCAAGCTGTACTGGCTCTCCAGTAATAATTGTACTGTTAGAAGCCTGCAGCTGTACTCTTAAGAAATCAATAGTCAAGGACCGACTTCTCACAACATTTTAGCTCTCCTCCTCCCCATTATGTAGGAGGGTAACTCTCCTCACATCAGTATCATCTGAGCGCTTGATAAAATCTAGGAAGAGTTGGTATATAAAATAACACTAATGGTCATAAAATATCACCGGGGTGACACCGGGCAGGGTTTTGTCAGATAATGATACACCAATTTTGATCTGCTGGATTCTACATTTGAGAAAAACCAACAATACATGTTATTAAACAAGTTGTGGTAACTGCGCACTGCCTCCACCTCACCCAGGATGCTCAGCAGATAAACCATAGAACGCCGATAAAGTGCTGTTTGTGTACAATTTAGACACTCTAAACATGACAAAACCTGTTATTTGCTGAAGGCTGCTTGGCCTTAAGGGTCTGGAATTTGTTGGCACACCTTGTGAAAATACCAAGAGTACACAAAAATGTCAAACATTGGTGCCAACTGTTCAGCACAACAGGCTGGACCTTGGCTACATGTTCTACAGTCTGCAAAAGCTGAAGGACTTCTGATTCCTTTAAGGTCAGATCAGATGAAACAGAAGGCATCACAGTGAGAGCATTTCTACTATTCTATTCTTAAAGTGATAAAAGTAGGCACTGAGCCTGTTTGTAATCTCTTGTCGCCCTACTGAATCAATAAAAGCAGGTTTTCCCCTGCCCTTCACCTCGGTTTTAATCCCCTTCATGCTGAACAATGTGCTACCTTGCGTTTATTCATGTCCAAAGCTTGTGTTCGAAGTGCCAGCTCCCTTTCAGCAGTGCTGATGGTGCCCTGCAGGAGGCGCTCCTTCTCTTCAAGCTTCCTCACCACCTGCAGTTGGGCATCGACCTGTAAAGTACAGCGCAAACACGGATTTCAACAAATCCATTTCCAAAAAGAACATGAAATTGAGAACAAGACAGGAAACTGTTCAGCAGAATCTGTGTTTAGGATTTAATATCATGTTTATTACAAACACTTTGATGGAAAGCACATTCAAAGTAAGCAAATCACTGTATTTAATTAGCACAGCAGTTTAACTGTGCACGATGAACCAACATGTACGAGTCTGCACATGGTAGCTGCATTTCCCTTGTGCTTCACCTGAGTTTTTAAAGTGAGGAGTTGGTCGGCAAGCTCCTCCTTCTCCTCTTTTAGCAGCTTGTGGATCTGGTTGGACTTGATTCGCTCGCTCATCAGCTTGAAGTTGGCGTCATCTTTTTCTCTGAGCTGCTGCATCAGGCGGATGTTCTGTTCCTGCATGTCCTCGAAAGCCTGGCCCGTCACGTCCATCTCGCTCAGCAGAGCATCTTCCTCCTACAGGAGGAGGCAAGAGTGTTAGAGCGAAAGAACCGAGCACAGGTTTGGTGAACACAAACTAAATTGTGAGTCCACACACCTGTTTAGCTATAGACAGCTTCTTGTTGAGGATGTCAATCTGCTCCTCCACAGAACGGATCTTCCTTAGAGCCTCTTCATCGGCCATTTTCTTGCCCTCCCTCCTCTCCCTCTCCTCAAGCTCCCTCAGCCTCTGTCGTAGCTCTTCTCCCTGAAACCAGCACATGGAAAGCCCAGAAATATATTACTAACTGCAGACACTGGCATTTGGCCGTTTCAGCTAAAAAAAGATCATGTTAGAAATGTCTCAGCAGACTGAATAGCTTCACTTCTAATGCTTTATCAATCACGCCAAGAAAAAAATCTGCATTGTGCAATGCTGATCACCTCAGACTTCGACTTCTTCTCTGCAGCCATGAGTTGGACCTTGTCCCTCTGCTCCTTGGGTGCTGAGCGGTACATGTCTAACAGCAGCTTCATCTCCCGCTGGGACTCCTGGGCTTTCCTGCAGAAATCACAGTAAGAATCTTTAACACAACTATCACCATCCTCTAAAACACAAAACAACATGCACAGTCACAAAGAGCTTTACCAGAGTTACTCAAACTATGCTGGCTTGACATACAACAAAAGACCTTTCACTCACGTATGTCAACAACCTTTGTTTACTTGCTGTATAACGAGGAGCCTATTATTCACTGTGTGCGACTGCTGGTGATTCACAGAATCACATGACATCTGCAGCCTGAAGTTGACCCACAGCGCAATAATTCACCATAACAAACAAGTGAATGTTTCAGCCATGCTCTATGACAACTGTGACATGTGAAATATATTATAATACCTTTTAAAACATATCAAAATATTACCGCCTCTCTCGTATATGCCAATAAGTAGAAATGTCTCATGCTAAAATCAAGCCTGCCCAAATCAGACCAAGAGGAAAAATATGACACAAGGACAAAAACATAAGATTTCAGACACGTTGAGTATTTACGAAAAATTATATTTTTCCAGCTTCCAAATTCTTGGTAATATGCCTCTTTTGGTGTATATTTTTTTTTATGTAAAACTGATGAATTTCTGTCTGTTAAAAAAATGTATATTATCTATCTATCTATAAATAACAATTACTGCACTTCTTTTGATAATTCCAGAACAACAAAACATCCCTCTATTTCACCAGTGTGCCTTACTTGAGTTCTGTGCGGACGATCTTCAGCTGCTCCATCTCCTTCCTCTTTGACCCTCCAACCATAGAGAGACGTTCGCCACCCAACTCCTCAGGCTGGCTGCTGCTTCCTGGCTTCTCCTTCTCTTCCTTTATCATGCTGCTGCTACTGCTGCTACTGCTCCCACTGCTTCGGGTCGGCCTCTCTCTTTCTTTTTCCTTCTCTTTCTCCCGTTCTCTCTCCTTTTCCTCCTTCTTTATAATGTCCTTTTCTTTCTTTTCTTCCTTCTCTTTCTTCTCCTCCTTCTCTTCTTCCTTTATGGGTGCCTCGAGCTCTAAACCAGGCTCTGTTTTCACTGAGGCTCCTTTAGAAAGATGAGGAGACAAAACCACTGGGACACTGACAACTGGTACAGGCAAATCACCATTAACATAGAAAGCTACCCGTGTATTAATATAAAATGATATAATCTTTTATAGTGAGTTAGCTGGTAGTTACCTGTGCTGCTGGGTGTGGAGGAGCCATTGTCAGGCTCTGTCTTGACCACAGGTTCCCCAGAAACAGCTGGTGTTGATGGAGAGGTTGTTTCCTCCTTCACATCTATCTCTGTGCTGGACTGAGATTGAAGGGTGGCACTGCCCTTAGACGCACGAACCTACGAGGGTGACAGATTGTGCTGTTATGTTCTGTATCAATTCACCCAAAGGATGTGTGACTGTCAGCGCAACCGTCATTGTTTCTCCTGCTGGTGACTTTCTTCGTGCCACCTTCTCACCTACCTGGTGGAGCTCAGCTTGAGCTTCTCTAAGTCTCAATTTGTATTTCACCACCTCTCCCTTCATCTGTTGGTTGTGGGTTTGCAGCGTGCTAATCAGATGACGCATCTCCCTATTAATGGGACCTGAATGAAGTCAGAGGAATTCGGGGTGAGTTATTGCCAGTGGGATTCTGGTGCAAATCACAGGGCTACAGCCTTTTTATGCACAAACCATGCATCTCATTGACTTTTCATGTCAAAATTTTCCATCAGTTACCTGCTTGCTCATTAGCAGCGAGAGTCTGTTCAAATTCAATGCGCAGCATCTCATACTCCTTCCTGACCTGAGCCAATGTGTCCTCCAACTGAAACACCTCTGTACGCACCTTCCTCTGCAGAGCCACCTCATCATTCTGCACACAGAGGGGTTGAGAGTGAGAAAAGCGTGAAGAAAAACAAGCAAAAACACCAAACAAACACAACCTACCTCCATGTGCTCGAGCTGTCGCAGTCGCGCCGTCCTAGTGGTGTTGAGGCGAGCGCGCGTCTCATCTAACTGAGCCTTGAGGATCAGAGACTCATTGTAGAGCACAGAAAACTGCGACTGCAGACAGCGATACTCTGAAGTTTCCTTTACCAAGGTTTCAGCTCGGCTCTGCAGCTCCGTCTGAGAAAAATAGAGGTAATCAGAAACATCAACAACACTGAAGGATGAGGAAAAAAATGAACAGCTGCATAATTTCCCTCATATTTTTAGTATTCATCAGGGAGATTTTGGTGTAAACACCGACCCTGCTGAACAATGATCTTTGCCTCCTGACCTTTCTGTTACATCCATGTGGCTCCACTCATTTTTAATTTGCTTCTAGTAAAAAGCATTTTTTTCATGGTGGTAAATTAAAGGTAGTTTAGTTCTTTGGTTTCATAAAAGTGGACTTGTTAACTTTAAAAGCACTCAAATAACAAGTGGCTAAAATGAGAGTCCAAAAAATGCTGTGTCCAATGCGAGTACCTTCATGCTGCTGTTCTCCTGCTGAACATTTTGCAGGTCCTGCTCGAGCTTCTGCAGCTCGATAAGACGATTTTCTGCCAGCTCCCTGTTTTCCTCCAGCTCACTGTTCATCTCCTCAAACTGTTTCAAGGAAAGTACAAAAATGTTTTAGCATTCTCACACTATAGTGTTGCTTGATGTCCAAAAACCTGCGCTTCAACTTTAAAGGAAATCCTACCTTTCTCTTGTTAATAGTGATGGTTCCACATACACTGCTGGCCTCACCACACACTTTATAGCCTTTGCTGTTTACCTGGGGTGCACAGGGAGAGTTACAACATACAACGACATACATGTGTTGACACTGCCCTGCTATTGATCAATCCACATCAGCCTCACCCTCTCCAGTATCTCAATCAAATGTGCGTTTAGTCTGTTTTCCCGTCGGCGGATCTTCTCCATGTCCCACTGGAGCTCCTCGATCAAAGCCTGCACCTCGCTGACGCGCTGGTCGGCCTTGTTGGCTGCCCGTGCCAGAAGCCGGGACTGGATGAGACACGAAAACACAGAGAATTAACTCATGTAAAAAATTCACTTAAGTCTTTATGTCCAAATCTTCAAAACAATTGTCTTAAAAACTGTAAAAGTCAGCTGGATCTGAGGATTAAAACAAGTCATTAACCCTACAACACCGAATGTGTCGTCAGGGACACAAAGTACTTCAAATTTCCCGCTGTTCCTGGATTTCCGAAAACAATTACTGTAATAACCCTATGTTGGGTAAGAAGTTTTCAGAAACTGTTTGAATTTTTCCGATAGGACAAATGGTCGCATAATTGCAGTAATTCAAAGTGCCTCTCAGTGGTAATATGCTTGATGTGACCAGCTGTTCACAGCAGGTAAGGGCAGGTGACAGGTGTATCAGTGGCAATCCCCTGGTGTTAAAGGACTGAAGATGCAATTCATACCTCACTAGTCATATGAGTGTACTTCTGTTTGAGGTCCTCAGTCAGCTGCTGCAGCCGCTCGTTTTCACTGGTCAGGAGGGAGTTCAGTTTGGATGCTACCACCCACAAACTGCCCTCTGGAATGAAAAGCAACAATATCACATTCATTGAAATCCTGATGCAGACTTCTCAAATATCTTTCATTCTGTTTGTGTTCCACTGAAAAACTCTCTTCACAGGGACCTTCAAACATTTTTATCTCACCAGCTCCAGAGTCCAACTCAGCCTTGAGCTGATCCACAGTGTTCTTCAGACACTCGTAGATCTCTAACACACGAGTAGCCTGCTTCTGGCTTGACTCCACCCTCTCCTGAAGCTCTGCCTCCATCTCCTCACTGCTGCTGCTAGCTAGCGTGGCCAGGAAGGAGTTGGTTGTCTCTCCTTGGTGGCCTGGATGACATCCGCAGTAAAGACAGACTTGAGTATAAGCGGTTTATTTTTTATGCCACTGCTTTCAAACTGATGATCCTTGTGTAAGTTGTGTCCTTACCTCTGTCCTTGGCCCTCTCCTGGTTGGAGTCGCCATCGGGTTCTGGAGTTTCGGGTTTCAGGCTCCGTCCCTCACCCATTGGCGATTTCTCAGGTTCACTGCTAGCTTGGTCGTAACGCCTGATGATCAGCCTAATGTTTTCATCAAACTGAAAGAGTGGAAATGGCATCACATTTGGATTTTTACATCTTTATACAGAGAGCATCTGTTAATACTGAACAGGTCGTTTTTGCTTTAGCTTCCCTGTCTGAATTCTGACAGAGGGCTTACCTGGTTCCAGTATCTGTTGAGGATCAGCAGACTAGCATCATCTGTTGCCTGGCGGGTCTCCAGTCTCTCAATTCGCTCTCGCAGTTCATCCTCAATCACCTGCACAGCAACGAGGTATAAGATTGAAAGGTTTTAGATTAACAAAATGAGAAACAAGTGCAGCTTTCAGATTCTTTGAAGAATTGGAAAACAATAGCTGGGAGTGAATTAACCTGTCTTTGATCAAGAGCTTCCCCCAACTTTCGGTTCTTAGCCTGAAGAGCTTTGATGTCCTGTTCTTCCTGAAAAAGATTTGATTAAAACATGACTACACAAAGAAAAAAAAAGAGCTGCAATACTTGCACCTCTGTGGGGAAGGCTGTTAATACGTATATTAACGGTAGAGTGGATAATAACGGAGACTCACAGAGTTGGACACCCCTCCCAGTTTGATGACAGTCTCCACCGCGGTGCTCCCTCCTGCCGCAGCGCTGACGCCGGTACCTCCGTCCTCTCCTTCACGTTCCCTGCGCTTCTCTGGCGGCGCACCGGAGGACGAAGGGCCGCTGGGGTCAGCAGGACGCTTTTGTCCCGACATCCTCAGACTCCTGAAACACATGCAGGGGCCAAAAAGATTCAGACTGCAACCGAAGAAAACTGCATGTCCCTCAAATGAGAACAACTGGGTCAACGACAAAGCCAGCAAGAGAAAATGATATCAGGTGGCTGCCTCAGTGTTTATTCTGAGGCTATATCCCCCAAAGAGATGGGAGGTGGAAATAAATAAACCTGCTAACATTTCAAATCGCCAACAGTCTGATTAAATGAGTGACTAAGGTTAACTGAACGTTAGCCTCTTGCTAACGCCAGCTCTACGTGCTCATTAAGTTCATTCTGATGTGATAATTTGATGCAGCTGATCTGTAATATTGTCAATATCAGCTACAGCTAATCGAAACCTTACCGCTTTTATTGTTAAGACTTTTAAGTTATTAACTCAATCTGTCTGTGAATGTTGATGTTGCGGCTGCCTGCCTCTCGGAAACGGAAGTCTCCACAATCGTTAAAGGGTAACATTAATTTGGCACTGCGCCCCCTGCTGCAATGGAGGGAACCACAAACTCACCAAAGAGCCTCCTCCTCCTCCTCCTTTCAGGTGAATTGGTAGTTATCAAACAACAAATTGCTGCTTTACCAGCACCCGCTGGTATGGAGTGAACCATAACGTAAAAAAAACCCAGAAAAAAAAGAAAACAATCCTGTCAGTCAAATTATTCAGTCTAAGATACTTGTATATTTAGTTATTCTCTAGAAAGTTAGATTCTTTTTGTAGATTTCCTTCCTGTGGTTTTGAATCAGATGCTTTCTTTCTGCCTCATAAATGTTAGTATAGCATAATATCTTCTTCTTTTGGCTGCTCCCTTTAGGGGTCACCATAGCGGATGTTCTGCCACCCTCTCACTCTGTCCCTGGCATCCTCCTCTGTCACACCAACCCTCTGCATGTTCTCCTTCACTACATCCATGAACTTCCTCTGAGGTCTTCCTTTATTCCTCCTGCCTGGCAGCTCCATGTTCAACATCCTTTGCCCAACGTATCCACTATCCCTCCTCTGCACATGTCCAAACCATCTCAGCCTTGCTTATCCAACATTGTCTCCAAAACGCTCAATCTGTGCACCCCCTCTGATATACTCATTTTAATTCCTGTCCATTCTGGCCATGCCCAATAAAAATCCTAACGTCTTCAATTCTGCCACCTTCAGGCCAGCCTTCTGTCTTTTTGTCAGCGCCATTGTCCTCAAACCATACTTCACAGCAGGTCTCACTACTAGACTGAGTTGCCAGGCAGAAGGACAGGGTAAAGAGAATTCAACTGCCTGGAAGGCCTGATCCACATGAGTTTTGAATCTAGTCAGTGGGGTCAGCAGCAACCTCTGACCTGATGAAGAAGAAGAATAACATTTCAGTAAGTCAGGGACATACTGGGAAGTTTGACTATGTAGGGTCTTAAAAATTAAAACTAAAATTTAAAAATGAATTCTAAAGTTTGCTGTCAGCCAATGAAGAGAAGCCAAAACTGCAGTGACGTGTGATCTTCTGTTGGTGCCAGCTAAGAGTCTTGCTGCAGTATTCTGCACAGTCTGAAGGCCATCCAAAGATGATTTGTTAAAACACATGAAAAGACCATTGCAATAATCCAAACAATAAAAGCATGAATAATCATCTCAAGTTCAGCCTTTGACACCAGCAGTCTGAGTTTTGAAATATTCCTTAAATGATGTCAACCATTCTCAGCCAACTGTTTGGAATGATGGTCAAGGGACACTGAACTGTCAAAAATGACACCCAGAAGAGCCTAAGAAGCCACCTAATTTCTGGAATCATATGGTCAGAAGCAAATATTGAATTAGTAAGCTATTAATGTACAAGGTCCCAAATATTGTTATAACACAAGGGAGTTATAAACCAGCAGCTATTAAGACTGTTCTTTGCAATGTAAGTGTTCCCATCTAAGCAAAATAGCCTCACTGCAGAACTGAACTGCAGCTGACAGTGTTTATGGCATCAAAACAACCAAACTGACATTTCTCTTGTGCGGTCTTTTTAATTAACTTCATATTCTTGTTGTGATAAGCGGCATTATCTAGAAGACATGCATGTCATGATCTTCATGTTAGTTCTTATGTAAAAATGGTAAAAAGAAATTCATGGAGAAAGAATGATTTTGATCAGAGATTATCAAAGGGCAAATTGCTCAGGGTGCAGAGTCCGGATTGTGTAAAAGTTGGCTTGCCGTTCTTTGTGAGATTGGAATCCTTTCCAGTCCATGACTTCAAATATCTGGTGAGGTCACTCATTGCCTCATGGTCACAAGTTTATTGGAACATTTTCAGCAATTGATTAGGAAACTGTTTATCTGTGACATGATTAACAAACAGCGTGATGCACTTGGCAGATATACAAGGCTCTTCATCAAAAGAAATTGAATATTACTTGTTTCCAGTATGAACTAAAAGTAAAACCGTGTGTGTGAGAGAGAGATCAGCCCATACAGATTAAAGAACTCATCAAATCAAATCAAATCAAATCAAATCAAATCAAATCTAACAGCAGTTTTATTGCATAAAACACATGTTAATACAAACATTTCAAGGTTTAGACAAACCCAATCAGGATGGTCCAAAATTACACAAATTTTAAGTTTTGTTTATTTGCACAAAGGGAAATCGTGCAGGATTAACAAAACGGGGCACCAGCTGTCTCTGCAATATAAAATCTTTTCACAATATAAAAATAAGATATCCTGACATTCATACATCTCCTTCTTCAGACATAAATATACAAACATTCATTTAACTGTAGAAATGCACAAATTTGATGCATTATTGCAACTACATTACATCCAATCATCATTCCATCACTGGGAGCTTTTTTTCCCTTCATTTTATTTAAAAAAACAAAAACAAACCAAAACCTTAAAAGTTTTTTGAATGCACACACAAACCTGAACTGCAACATTGCACTTCATATAACATTTCAGCATCGTACAGTGTGCAGCTCCCCGTGAGCAGGTTAAGGGGCAGCGGGGCTGTTTGAAGACCATGTGACGAGTGCATGGCGATGCGTGGATGCATGCAGACCTCGGTGATATGACATATCGCTCCCTTGTTGTTTTCCTCTTACCCCCAAAGTCCCCAGAAGAACGAAGTCCGCGTTGGCGCATCGACGGCCAAAAAATACCGCCCCGTGTGACTGAATCGGGCCAATTGCGTTACCCGGGTGATACACGCCCCGCCACATCACGAGCACCTCCTCTACCGAGCCGGACAGGCTTTAAATACTTCCTTTCACCCATTTTTCGGTCTTCTCTGTCAGTGTAGTTGCAGGAGCTGTCTGCCACGTCGTTTGTCGTTGCTGATTAACAAAAACTCTCAAGTAAGACAAGTTTTTCTATTGTTTTGCTCCTGCACACTTAAAGTATTGGAGATTGCCATATTTTGCAGATTAAAATTAAAGAAGCGATTTTGTTTGGATTAGTCGAGCATCTGCGGGTTTATTGATTTAAATAGCAGGTTTTAAAGATATGACTGGATAAACAGGTTATTTGCGTGTGTATATACAGAATCGTACACTGTTCAGTAGCTTTGCAGTTTACATTGCGGGGCAGTTTGAATTTGAAAGGGCTGGCAAATGTAAAGGTGTTTTCTGCAGATGGTTGTCTGCGCCTCTGTGGGTTTGCGCAAATATTTGAAAGGCGTCAGCGTTCAGCCTGTCGTTTATGATCATTTCTTCATTTTCTTTGCAAGCAGTGCTCTCCATTATTGGCCATAACGTGGTTAATGCAACATTTGCAGACAGCGTTGGGAAAACCTGTTGACAAAAACTGCGGGTGAACTTTGAACATGTGTTGCACAATGAAAGGGAGAAGTTATGTTTTGTAGGCCAAAGTTCAACCTTTCCAGCCAAATGGAGGTGGTTCAGGAGAAGCAGAATGTGAGGTTTTGTGTTAGATGGAAAAAGAGATTGAATCTTCCTCATACCAGTAATTGTAGAAGACTTTCTAAGCACCTGTCAAATAACCTTTATTGTTATTTCTTTTAGGATGACTCATCAGTTCCCATCTCTTTCTCCGGAGCAGAGAGAAGGCGCTCTCTGACATTGCTCAGAGGATCGTGGCTCCAGGAAAGGGAATCCTGGCTGCAGATGAATGAACAGGTAAGCCTCTCTCTTAGTTAATATTTCATGCTGAGTGTTAACTGCACTGTTTGTTTGTGTGTGTGTGTGTGTGTGTGTGTGTGTGTCACGCACAACTGAAATGATTTGAATACACTCCTTTTAAAGGCACCATGGGAAGCGGCTCCAGAAAATCAATGTGGAGAACACAGAGGAGAACCGCCGCTACTTCCGTGACATCCTTTTCTCTGCTGATGCCTCCATCTCAAACAGCGTGGGTGGCATCATCTTCTTCCATGAGACACTCTACCAGAAATCAGACAGTGGCAAGCTGTTCCCCCAGCTCGTCAAGGAAAAGGGCATTGTTGTTGGCATCAAGGCTGAGGGGCTGCAGCTGAAGAGATTCCCTTAAATCCCAGCAAGCAGTGTTCAGACCTTTTGGATCTTGGAGATAAAGACGTTTTTAGATTTTGCTGATGTCATTGGGTTTTTTTGCTTTAGGTGGACAAAGGCACAGCTGGTCTGATGGGAACAGATGGAGAGACCACCACACAAGGTGACGTGGATTCAACCACTTGTACATTTCCTTGCAAATATTATCAAAATGATGCAGAATAATCCCTGGAAACACAGGCTACTAACATTCTTTGGCTTCTCTAGGTCTTGATGGCCTCTCAGAGCGCTGTGCCCAGTACAAAAAGGATGGCTGTGACTTTGCTAAGTGGAGGTGCGTGCTCAAGATCTCAGATGGCTGCCCATCAGGCTCTCGCCATTGCAGAGAACGCCAATGTCCTTGCCAGATATGCCAGTATCTGCCAACAGGTATGTGTGTATAGCAAACTGCTCTATGGCGATGGCTGACAGACTGGGTACATTGGAGTCATTCATTTTTAACTTGTGTCCACCAGAATGGCCTGGTGCCCATTGTGGAGCCAGGAGATCCTACCTGATGGAGGACCATGATCTTCTGCGGTGCCAGTACATCACAGAAAAGGTGAGTAAGGCCCACAGCAACAAAGAATTTTCCCAGTACACATGTTGAGAAGGATGTCCACCAATAAATCACCCGGTCATCTTTAGGTCCTGGCTGCTGTGTACAAGGCTTTGTCTGACCACCACGTGTACCTGGAGGGCACACTGCTGAAGCCCAACATGGTCACTGCTGGACACTCCTGCACTAAGAAGTACACACCTCAGGAGGTTGCTATGGCTACAGTGACTGCTCTGAGGCGCACTGTGCCTGCTGCAGTGCCTGGTAAGTGGTGTAAGGTCAGCTTTCCCAGTAACATTTAGGAAAAGTACAGAGCAGTTTATTCAAGTGTTGTGCTCTTTTTCTGTTTCTTTCCAGGCATCTGCTTCCTGTCCGGAGGCCAGAGTGAAGAGGAGGCCTCCGTCAACCTGAACGCCATCAACCAGGTGCCCCTCCATCGCCCCTGGAAGCTGACCTTCTCTTACGGCCGTGCGCTCCAGGCCTCCGCTCTTGCAACCTGGAAGGGCAAAGCTGAAAACAAGGCAGCCACACAGGAAGCTTTCTGCACCAGGGCCAAGGTGAGCCTCAGAGGGGGTGAATGGCTATTACTGATCCTCAGTAGGCATGATTAACAGTTCAGTGTTATCAGTTTGCTAAGGATCATTTTTATCGTGCATTGCCTAACTTTACATTGTCTGGTAAATGATTGTTTTTGCCTATTTGGTCTTGAGCTAATGTGGCACAAGTAACTTGGCAGATCATTAACGCTTCAATTTGACCTTGCCCATTTTTTCCCTCTGCTGCTCCCCTCAGATCAATGGCCTGGCTTCCAAAGGAGAGTACAAGCCCACCGGTGCAACTGACAAGGCCTCCATGCAGTCTCTGTACACTGCCAGCTATGTATATTAAATACTGTGAACACTAAACCAAGAAAAAATGCACACGGACCAAATATAACTACAAGAAAATCTCCTGCTGGGTGTCCCTCCTCCCTGCACTACCAACACCAGGGGGAGACTTCTGTCAAAATGTTAAACTACTGTTTGTCTACTTAATGAAATCACCTGAAATAAAAGACTCAAATGTTTTGATACTCTCTTAATGGGTTTTATCACCACCACTGGGGAGTAAAGTCCTTGCACATATAGTAAAGCAGCTATTCCTGTTTTTATCAATACCTAAAGAAATTTTTGACATGTCACCAGTTCATCCAAGTTTACTTTACTCTCAGTGCCAACCCGACTAGGTCTTAGCCTCTTCTTTGAAGATCACTGATACAGACACATTTTCTATAGTACCATTCACAGGCATTGTACTGACCTGCAACCAAAACTCAGAGCTGACTGACTCAAGCAGTCACAATAAGTCATACTGTGAAAAGCCTTCAGCTAAACATACAGTACTGAGTACAAAGTTTAGTGATAGTCTAAGATAAATAAGATTAATAATAATGCAGATATAATTAGATGCAAAAGTTTGGGCATCTCTGAAAAGATGACCGTCTTTATCATACATAATACACATGGTTTACAAGTTAATTCTAAGACATTAACAATAAAAAGGGAGTTTCTAATATATCTATTTTTTATAAAAACTGTAATGTTCCATTACAAAAAAATAAAAAGTTCATTTTAAAGTCTGCAGAGTTTCCTGGAATTCCTCAAACCTGTGCAAACATTTTTAATGCAGATGGTAGCAAATGTTTACAGCACAGTGTTTTAAGGCTTCCAGAAAGGGTCCGTAACATAAACTAAAAACTTTTATGGTTGGACTCTTTTTTTGGTTCTTTGCCAGTGTCATAAAACATCAACATTACTACCAGATACTGTCCTAGTTTTGGCACTTATAGCAAAGTTATGGCACTAACAAATGTTGAGTGGCTCCAGTGTCACCCAAAGACAAGACCTATGACGTCTGGCTCGGGTCAACACATTGAGTCAATGTGGTCCGTAAGAGATACAGAGATGTGCAGCAGGGACACATTAGGGATGCTCGACAGATTAGTGTTTATGTTCCCATAATAAGTTCTAAAATAGCTTTCTCACAGAGATGACAGAAATTACTTTTGTTCCAAAAGAAGCATTACAAAAAAACAACTATTTACACGTGATTATTCAGCCTGATTCTATGGAAACTTGTTTCCACCACTCAGGGGAAACCATCTAAAATTTCAGGTTATTATCTTTGAGTGTTATTATCTTAAGTATTATTTTGAGTCACAGTGCTTAAAAAATTTATCAGGCTGCCACCCAATGTAAGGTTCACGCCACAGCTGATTTAAATTGAAAGTATCCTCAATTACCAAAATCCTTTTTTTTGTTTCTGTAATGGTGAATCCACCAGTATGTTCAAGCTCTTTAATCAAAATGATATTTTTAATGCTAAAATGTAATTACTGTTGTTGTCCATAAATTTTCAAATTTACTGTTTAAAAAAAGCAAACAATTTTGACTTATCCAGATAATAACCCAAATTTTTTGTCTTATGGATGGAATTTTACTTATTTATTTTTCAGTGGTGGAAACAAGCTTCTATATGATTTACGCAATGTTAAAAATAAATAAATAAAGCAGCTATTTGATTAAGCATTCACAGTAATGCTCCTCCATAGCTTAAAGCTGATTTTAATGTAAAAAGTTAGTCAAAATATAAGATTTTTACTAGTGGTGACAATTTGACTGATATTATTTTCACCTTGTGAGTCTGTGTGAGTGCATCTTGCAGGTGGGTCTTCATGGCAAACAGTGTAACAGGAACTACTAGAAAAGTAACTAGTTTGCTGCCTTTTATACATCTGTCTGTCTGTCTGTCTGTATCTGTGTGTCATAATGACAAAATGTGTTCCTGGTGTCACAGAGAAGTACTGATGCTCTCATCTATCTCTGACTAAAAATCTGGTTTCTCAAAATTCTGAATCCAAGTTATAAGAGGTGTTGGAGCAGCTCTCAAACTTCATTTTTAACTGTTTCTACATAAAAGATGCAACATTTCACTGAAGATGTAATCAATTAAGCTCAATCCTTTTCAGTTCTCAGTATGCCACTGCTAGCCAGTAAAATGTTATGTACCAGAGCTCCCTGCCAAAAGGGAATGTATATTCCATTAGAAGATTCAATATTTTGACCGGCCAGTTGAAATCCCATTAACAGCTCAGCACAGCCAAAGATCAGAATGACAATCTGGGAAGGAGAAGAGGAAGGATGGATATCAGCATCTACAGTTGCATCACAGTTTATAGCTGCCCTTGTGTGTAGCTCTGCTTATTTACTACTTGACTTATGAGATGTGTAACCCCAACACTTCTGGGCTCCTTTTGGACAAAGCGATGCAGAGGCTTGTTGGAGATCAGCACATTGCTGTCTGTCCCCTGATCCCCATTTGTTTCTGTTGTCCTCTCCTGTCTAGTTGTTGTCTCAGTGCCCTCCATTTCCATGAAACTATATAGAGTATTTGGCTGTGGGTAGAGAGAACAAGACTTTATTGAACCAGATGCTCACCCCCACCCCCCACCTCCTTGACAGCACACACACGAGAGTCTACTAGTCAGATTGTTAGGTGGCAGAATAGCTGTGGTGTAGCAGAATTCATTTAAATGCCCACTGCATGCAAGACTTTAAAAAGAGTCTGTAAAAAGGGACTCACCTCATCTTTTTCATGCAGAAAAAGACAGAGTGAAAGATAATGGAAAGGGAATGCTGTGGGTGAAAAGAGGAAGTGTCGCAACTTGAGAATTCTTTTTTTTTTTTCATTAAAGGCAGGAGCTAAAGGCTTTGTCTGGAAGTTGCAGACTGAGACTGTTCCACAGCACAGTGAGTCCAAGTCACTCTGTTGAATAATTGAATTTGGCTTGTAAATTGACTCATAGAAAATTTACTTGATGGTTGCAAAAGAGCACTGCATCATGCATGTAATTGGAGGCCTTGAATGGGTTGATTGGTACGCTTATTGTAAGTGGAGAGACAGTAATTTGCTTTGCTAAGTTAGTAACTGTTTGTGTCCTCATAATTGTGTCAGGGTGCCATTAAGTGCCAGCAGGTGTTTAATTTATGTGTGGGTGCATAATCCCCTGTTGGGAATAACAGTGCTGCCCCTTTGGGTTGGGTCTTCATGTCTTTTTGTAGTGTTGAGGTGAACATGGTTGGAACATTTGCTTCAATTATGTTCACGTTATTTGGTCACCTTATTTTTGCACTACTGGGTTTTGGTGCACAAGTGCCCACACACCACTGGTGCTACAAGAAGACTAGGCTGAGTTAGTGTCAGGCAAGACTTCGTAAGTAGGTCATATATTAGAGATACTGGTCAGATGGTCACATGATGAAATTGTATTGGTTAGTTACAGCATATTATTTGGTGACCAGTTCAGGCTGTCTGCAGGTCATCTAGACTGCCTTGTGATTAGTAGAGAATGTTGTTTAATGCTACTTTCCACCTTCATCTCATTTTCCATTTTAATTTCCTTCTTTTGGTACAAAGGTTTCTGAGGGTGTGGTGACATGGTCAAAACAGTGATGGGTGGCAAGCATCAGATTAGTCTGGTCATTGTTAAGTTTTGGTTGAAACCAGGTGTTTTATGGGTTTCCAGTTGGCAAAAAGTAAATGGCTATGTTTGTGTTTTTACTGCGTGGTAGAGCCTATTATACTCATCCATATCACACATGAACGTCCCAAAGCTTTTCACAATTAATGTAATAACTGTTTCTCACTAAAATTAAACAGCAAATATTCCACAGAAAGCAGCAGCCATGTTTCTTGTAAAGAAGAGATTTATGTCATAATTATTTAATCAGGCATAATGGCAATGCCTTATTGTCAAAGATGCATAAAATTTCTAATGTGTGTAGCTTCAAATGCCAGACTTCAGTGAGCAATGTCAAGCCATTTCTGAATATAAATACAATTTGCAGAGATTAAAAGTTCATTATTAAAAATATACATTCCATGTTTATCATGAATAAGTTATACAATACAAAAACAAAGTTTCTCTTGCAGTGTCACTACAGTATCTACAATATCAAAATGTAAACACGTTGCTCTCTATCCTCAGGTGTGCCCTCCTAACACAAGTTTTTTGTTGGTTCAGGGATCCTGAATATTGTCCACCTGCAAGACAACAACTCACATCAGTCATTTTAACTCTAACTACAGATTCAATAAAGACAATAAAACTGCAAAAAAGTTACCATCAAATGTTGTTGGTAGGACAGGAAGTGCTTCTCCAGGAGGTATGTGGACCTTTGTCTCATCTCTGCTGCACCGTTGTACTGAATGGCTTCTAACAGTGAAAGGCCACCCTGCCTCACAAACTCCTCTGCCACCTGAGAAAGATTACCTCATCATCCAACAGCTTAGCAATCCTTACAGAGTTCAGTTTCACAGACAAGCATGCTTACCGCTGGACTGTTGACTATCATCATGAACAGGACGTCCAGACTCAGAACGACCATTTCCTGGTCAGCCATTTTAAGCGTGGCACAGAGCGCAGACAGTAATCCCAGCTGCACTAGCTGGACACAGAACTTTTTCTTGTGGGCAATATTAGCCAGAATCCTGAGAATCTAAGTGTAACAAGCAAGCAAAGACCAAAATTTAAACAAAACTCTCATCATTTGCTGCTGAAAACTGTATTAAAGTTTGGCTTTAAGATGCACTAACCATAGTATTAATGCCTTGAGAGAACGGCAGAAGCTGGATCAGTCCTGGGACCAAGTTTAGAGTCAAGAGGGCAGAGCAGAATTCAGTGGAGTGAGCTGAAATGTGGAGAGGTAAAAAACACAACAGGACATATTACTGATAATAAATAATACATCAAATCTCAGATGTGCACAGGAGGAAAGTTCCCCCATTCCTGTAATTTATTATGCCAACAAAGTTTTGATAAACAGTAAAATTAACATAAATTTGGCAGAAGATGTTTTCAAATGTTTATAAAAGGCAGAACATTTTAATAGGAACACAAGCTACACATCTGTGATGCCGATCACCTAATATTCCAAATCTCAGGCAAAAGCCGGCCACAAACATTTCATTCAGGCTGAATATTTATACCAACAAATATTATGTTCTGTTGCACAAATCGATACTGACCTGCAGCCAATGAAAGCATGCACAATTATATTCTGAAACTGTTCTATCAGTACTGATTAGGTGTACTTCTGTGTGGCTGCAGTCACATTTAGTGATGACTAAAACAAGAGAGCTGGACCTGTGAGGTTGTTGAGGACCCAGACAGTCTCTCTGGCCAAGGCTGGCTGGGAGTGCAGGTAGACTTGAACAATTGCACACAGAGAAACCACCAGATGAACATCACTCAGGTGAGCATGCAGGTCTTCCACTGGGCAAGAGGATGAGAGGTTTCCCACGCACCTCAACAGAGGCCAGACGAGCTGGAGAAGAAACAATTAAACCTTCTGTGATCAGTTAAAAACCTAAAATTGTTATTTTTACTTTGATATGAAGCTTAGACTTATTTACTAGATTGCTGTTTTAGTTTTTAGATTTGACACTTACCTTTCAGCACGCACACACACACACACACACACACACACACACACACACACACACAGACACACACTTTGTAATTCTTTTCAATTCTTTTGGAGGCAGTTTAGCATGATAATTACACCACATTATTAATTTACTAGTAAGTGACAACTACCGAATTTGTGCAAAGCAAAAAAAATTAAAGATGCTTCCTTTTGATTTCACATAAATTTAGCCAATGATGCTTTTCAGCAGGAAAACCTCTGGTGATGAAGCTACTGTACTTTGAATACAACATTCAAAAAGGCCACACAACCAAATTAGCACCATAAATATATGTAATTTTGAATGATTTTGAGTGTGATGGTCATATTAAAAATAAATGCTTGAATAATGTGAAATAAATATGAAAAATTACAGTATTATTTGTTTAATTAAAACATTTCTTTTTTAAATCTTAAAATTAAACACCATATTTGATCAGTTTATTTCCTTACCAGCTCAACTCCCTCTTCTGTGTTTCCCTCAGTCACAGCACCACCTAGTGACACTAACAGGGAGCTGCACTGTGACAAGGCATGCTGAGCCAGCAGCTCTTTGTTATCTTTGGTGCTGATGAAGGCAGAAAAAAGATGAAGCAATTATGCACAAATCAGCAAATTAAACAAACTTTGGATATTTGCTGAGATTTTCACCTGCATATGAGGTAATGGAGACACCACGCACACTCTATGGCAGGAGCCAGGCTGAACTGTGGATTGGGGGTAAGGACAGATAACAAGTGTGAAGGTAAGCTAGACTTCAGGACCATCCTGCAGACACAGAGGAAGACAACAGGGAGAAATGTGAGTATTGCTTCACAGAAAAAAACCAAACAATTTCTACATTTTCTCTGAGACCAGGAATACAGAGACTGAAGAGGTGAAGCGGTGCATTGTAGACATACTTACGGGATTATCTTCTCCGCTGCATCTGTGGTCTGGAGAAGCTGAGAGAGTGTGAATGCTGCAGCTTCCACTACTGCAAGGTTGTGTCGCTGGTTCTGGACAAATACACAAAAGCATGTTAGAAATTCATGTTAAAAGGGTTACATGTAACGATAACACTGCATTCTCTCCATGAACTGCACATTTGAGTAGATTTTGATTCATCTGCAAATATTCTACAAATTAGTTGCAAAGTCAGGATGTTAGTGTATAAAATGAGCCTTCATAGTTTACCTCCATACAGTTGGCCAGAGCTGGTATGATTCCCTGGGCCAGGAGGTTCTCTCTTACGACATCACTGTCTGGGCACAGGTTACCTAGTGTGTAAAGACACAGCTCCTGTATGCGTATAAATACATAGACATGAAAAAAAGTCAAAAATCTTCTGCATTATTAGGTGATAATGTGTCATGCACTGCGTTCCTTGAATGGGTACTCACTGTAAACTTGGTGCTTGGGCCAGACAGATAAGTGAGTAGGTAAGGGGTAGCAGGCAGACACGCCGGCGCCACGTTAGTGTGGGGAGAGTGTGACAGCTCATGAAGACACCGAACAGCCTGCAGGCGGCGCTGAGCGTCAGAGCCAGTTAGGAGGCCAACCAGCAGATGCATACTGTTCTCCTGCCTGAAAGAAAAACACAGTTGAGCATAAGAAAGGGAGCTGAAGGTGACAGCGGAATTTAAACTTTTCTAATGTGGTGACAGAAGCTACCACCATACTTGATAAAGATGAGCTGTGATGACGGCTCGCGCAGAACTTTACTCAAAGCTTTCAGGTGGGCGTCCTTCTGTGGCCTGTTGTGTTGAAGTTTGTGGAGCAGACTAACAACATCCTGGGGAAATATGAGATTGGCAGGCCTGTTCAGATCTATCATTTTACTGATACAAATCCTCTAACACAATGTCTCATACTTACATGCTCTCCTGGGGCTGTGTCCATGCTGACTTCTGGCTGCTCTTCATCTTCATTTAGCAATAGTCTCTTGCTCACCAGATGTCTGTCTCTGCGTGCCTGTCTCAGTGCTAAAGCATTCAGGCAGAGACATGTCACAACACTTTAACCTTCAGGCACCTGGGAGTATGTAATCACACTGTTTAGTGTAAATATACTCTAAAAAACAACCCTCCGTCTGAGACAAAGCTAAGACACAGTCAAGATAACCTGCTGAAGTTCAAACCAAGCATCAGAACAGGGAAGAAAGGTGATTTAAGTGACTTTAAACGTGGCATGATTGTTGGCTCCAGATGAGTTGGTCTGAATATTTCAGAAACTGCTGATCTAGTGAGGGTTTACAGAGAATGGTTCAAAAGAGAAAAAATATCCAGTGAGCAGCAGTTCTCTGGGTGAAAAGGACCTGTTGAGGAGAATGGTGGGACTTCTCCGGGCTAATAAGAAGTCAACAGCAACTCAAATAACTACTTGGCAATTCTGCAGGCAACCATCCAACCTGGTTCTAGCAAGCTGTACCTAATAAAGTGTCCGGTGAGCTTAGTGGGGAGGTTTTGGAGACTGGTTGTGGGTTGATGTGGTATGTTCAGGTAAGCTGTTCACTAACCCACCTTTGACTATTACCACACAAAATCCAGTAACGAAATAATGATTTTTACATAACATGGAGTGAACGCAACGTCTCCTCCACATAATGTTAACCAACGAGTTATAGTTCATCAGCCGGTGGACTCTCAGTTACTGACTCAGGTTAGGGGAACATACTAATAATATGAACGTTACAGCCAGATGCCCACTTTCCATGGATGCAGCCTAGTCACAGAGTAAACGGGAAAATAAAGATCACCACTGAAACAATGAGTTTCGGTTTAAGACTGTGCCTTAGTATTTAGCAGACACACCTCTCTCGTTCTCTCGCCTCTTCAGCCTGAGCTCCTCCGAGCTGCCGCCCTGTCGACCAGCTTTGTGGTGAACTTTGTTTAACCTCCACATTTAATGGCCAGTAACTTGTAACTGTAGCACTTCAATGGATGTTACTTATTACTGCATGGTTATAGAGTAGCTATGCTACGGGCAGTCTTCTTCTTTCTTGTTTAACGGCGGTTTATAAACGACTTTTCGCTGCATTACCGCCACCTTCCGGATTGGTGATGAACAGTTACTTCATCGGTTCTCAACGCCGTCATACTTCATAATGTTACGTGATTCACCGGAAGACCTGTTTGGGCTTTGTTTCTCCTGCGATCTTACTTAATTTGTCTCAGTGAGATCCCGGACACGTGTAAACATATACAGTACTGGGCAAAAGTCTTGAGCCAGTTCTCATCTCTTTATATTTTGCCAGGAAAATGAGAAATATGTGCAGCCATGTATTGAAACATGAGCAAACATACATGGGAATACAATGTTTAAGGCAAAACAAACAAACAAAAAAACAGTTTTTACAATTCTAATGAGCTTTGAAGTCGATATTTAGTACAACCACCTTTAATCTTCAATACAGCCTGAATTCTCTTAGGCAACTTTCTTGTGGATTCTTTAAGTCGTCTTCAGGAACCGTTCTCCAGGCTTCTTGAAGGACATTCAAAGCTTTTTTTTAGATGTTGACTACCTTTTGTGCCATTCTCCATCAAGATGATCCCACACTGCTTCAATAATGTTGAGGTCCAGGGTCTGGTGAGGCCAATCGAATGAAAGTCTTTCACTGCAGGTTTTTCTATCCAGGTATGATTTTACTGGAGTGTGTTTGAGAAAAATGAAGCCATTGCCAATCAGATGGTTTCCAGATGGTATTGCATGGTGGATCAAAATCTGAAGTTACTTTTCTGTGTTCATGACTCCATCAATTTTGATAAATCTCCAACACTATTGGCTTAAATGCAGCCCCAAACATGACAGGGCCTCCACTGTTTTACAGATGTCTGTAGACACTCACTGTTGTACCTCTCTCCTGACCTCCTCTGTACATATAGATGATTTGATTCATAATTCCATCAGACCTGTTGTCATGAACTTTCAGTCCAATTCTTGTGTAATTTGGCAAACCTCAGCCTTTCCCCCTTTCTGTTTCCTTCCTTAAGAACAGCTTCTTGACAGCCACCCTTCCACTGAAACCAGGAGGCTTCAGCAAACCATAGATGGATCATCTGAAGGGCCAGATGCATCTCTCAGGTCTGGTCTCAGGTCTTTTGTGGATTTTTTCCTATTTCTTAAGGACATGACTTTCACATACTGTTTATCTGCCCTTTTTTTTTTTTTTCAGGCCTGCCACTTGTTCTTTTGTCCTCTTCTCCAGTTTCCACAAATATTTTTTTAAGGACACAGCACACCACACATAGGTATGCCATGTTTTCAGCTAATAGTTCTTTGGAAATCACCTTGTTTGTGTAAAAATACAAAAAGAAATACAAAAATGTAAAAATAAACTTCCACTCTCCCAAAAGATATTCCCTGAGTTGGTGTTTTAATGGTGGGATTGGAGAGCGCTGCCTAAAACACTGGTTCAGAAACTCCTATAACAGTTCAATCGAGTTGAGACCTGGTGACTGCGAAGGCCGCAGGATAGCATTTGTTTACTTGAATTATTTATTACACCTGTCATATTATTCACACCACTTGTTTGGAAGGCCTTGTTCCAATTTGTTTTTGCTATTTTAAGTATGTGTGGTTTTCATTTTGGACCCAAGTGTCTTGTGCCTTATGGAATTATGGATGGAGCATTTTGGAAGAGCCACTCTCCTTCCTTCACAGGATCAAGCTGATCACTTAAACAGATTTGACTCTTTCCTCTAAGAGAACAAGGAGACATAAGCCATACCAGCCAACTGTCTCCCACAGCACAGCAGAGCAACCAGACCTCAAGTCAAGCAAGTCAAGCCCGGGACCGACACAGTTGATTAAAAAATAAATAAAAATGATGGTGCTTCATTTGTATTAAAAGCATAATATACAATGGATATATGAAAAATGTATCAAACATTTAAAACTTTAAAAATAATGCTCATCACATACACACACTTTGCCCTTCTTCCCACAGTAGTTAGAACAGTCGTCATGTCACCAAATAAGCAAACAGCTGGTTAAAAAAAGGGTTTTCTTCTTCAGAAAATTTTTGTCTTTTGCCAAATACCAGAAGACTGCTCGGACAGGAGTAAAGCTCCAAATCAGAATCAAGAAGTTTCATTTCATTCGACCTTTGAAATCTACATAAAAACCTGAAATGTGGTTCAGAGAACCCAGCTCAGGATTATCACAGGGGGGAATTCCTGAGAGCAAAACAGAAGGTGTACTCCAAAAAAAAAAGGAAGACATTTCTCAGTTCAACCCGACTGAATTTCACTATGAGACAGAAATATTACAACAGGTGTTCATTTCCACATAACAACCCTGTCATAATCCTGCCATTAAAGTGGCAGCTACCATCAGAAATCTTTAAGTAAAAAAACAAACCACCAAAAAAACAGATAAAAATGTACCAAAAAGATAAACTCTAGATTTTCTTGACAGTTTTAAGTCATAATTCTATCCACTGCTATACGAATAAAATTGGACAGATGCGATGTGCTGCCCTCATCCTCTGCAGAGATGAAGAGTCAAACATCTTCATGATTCTTTGACGATTTCTTCTTCTGTGGAGAGTTACAGACAAACATGAGAGTTATGATCACCCGCGCTGGCTTTCGCTCTGGTGCGGGCTGCTGCAGCAGCGTGATACCTTTTTATGGGAGTCACTTGTGGTGGCGTCGGTCGCCGCGGCGTCTTGGAGTGAATCTGCAGGAGCCCCTAGGCTATCAGCTGATTTCAATTTGCGTTTCTCTGAGCAAATCACACACAAAAAATACCAAACAGATTCACAAACTCATCAAAGTTCATGCTGTTGATACATACTTGGGTTGTTTACTCACTTTTCTTCTTCTGTGTTTGAGGACTCGTTGCCTCCAGGTCGGGCGGAGGCAGTGGCTCTGTGCCAGCAGGGTTCTTTGTCTTTTTTATGCTACTGACCCATGCTGGCGTTTCCACTGTATCCTCAACTAGCTGCTCTCTTTTCCTCAACGTTCTCTCTTTTCTTCTTTGATTTCTTTTCTTTTAGTATTTTATCGGGATTCTCCTTCAATGCTAAGAGACTCCCTTTCCTTTTCTTTGCTTTCTTTTTCCAGCCGTCTGCTCTGTAGTCTGTTCATTTTCTCCGGCTTTTTCCTCTGCATTGTTTTCTACCTCTCCAGTTATTTGCTTTGAAATGCTGTCGCTTTCAAATATCAGTTTCTTTTTTATCACTTTCCTCTCCTCAGCTGCGTGTAATGAATTTTCCTCACTATCAGTTTTCCTCTTTTTCTTCTTTTTGGCTTTCGTTCCCTCAGCTATGTGCTCTGAATTTTGGTTGTTTTCTTCCTGTTTTTTCTCTTTGTTTTCTTTCACTTCCTGCTCAGAATTTCCCATCTGCACTAAACTTCCCTCGCTACCAGTTTTCTCCCTTTTCTTCTTCTTATGTTTCTTTTCTTGCACCGTTGACTCCGAAAGGTTCTTATCATCAGCGTACCCACTTTTGTTTGTCTCGATCGTGTCTTCCGCGGTCCTTTCAGCCTCGCTCTCTGTTCCTTTTGCCTTTTTACTCTCCTTCGCAGGTTTCTTTTCATCCTCCCGGCCCGTGACTTCGACCATCCTCTTCTCTTCACCATGTTTCTCTTTTCCATCTGCATCTACCTCATTCTTTTCCCTTTCTCCCTCTCTTTCTTCTTCTTCTTCTTCTTGGGCTCAGGTGTTCTTTCGTCAGTTGTTTTTTTACTAGGAGTTGCAGTTTTCCTGTCCTCTTTCATTTGTGGCTGTTTTGTAAGGAAGAGGATGGATGTGTCTGGTTTTTTCTCTGGAGTTGAGAGGCTTTGCACTATAGTCTGGGTGCCTGAGGAGGTCACAGGGGTAGCATTTTTTGTCACACTCTTCTTGGGCGAGCTCTTCTTTGTTGGTGTTTCAGTCACGTCATGTTTCTCGCCACCCTCTTCAGCGTTTTTCACCGTCCCGTCACTCTGTTTAACTAGAGTTCCAGTTTTCGCCGGCGCCTTAGCCCGGGGTTTTCTGACTCTCTTTCGGGGGTGCAGAGGAGTCCAGAGCATTGATGGCATTCATCTTGGCTATGTCGGCATCTGTGGACAGAAAAAACACAGTAAAAACATTAAACTGCACATGGTGGAACAAACGCCTAAAAGAAAACACAACCGGCAAGCAAACAGTAAATGTACACAGCTCTGTTTGTATGAAATCACTGTTTTCCATGGCGAGGTTGTTCATGGGTGGTGCTGCACTGTCTGGTGGTTGTCTTTCACTCTTTAAGTGGAAGGACCAAGCCCTCCCTTCACCTTCCATCATTTCGTACATTTTCCACACCTTCCACAGTTTATTCCACCTGAGTCCAGTCTGAAAAGCTCCCCACTTTTCTTCCTACCTGAATGTTACAGCTGATTCTCACCATTGTGTGCTTGGACTTCAGCTCAAATGGGACATATTTTGCTCATTTCGAGCTTTGTACTTTTCTTCAGAGCCTCCACTAGAGTCGCTTTGCATGATTCACCTTTCAGTAAAATCCTTACTTGTCATATAAACTCTCAGTTCAGCCTCTACCTGACACAGGCGACATTAGCGCAGAGCTCCTTAAGGCCCTCTTTTCTAAAAGCTTACTTTCATCTGATTGGCCAACTTCTGGAAGCCGCAGTCCAGAACCCAGAACCTGTGACATGACTTCACGCTATTGTTTGTGCAGAAGTTCGTAAACCTGAGAAAAAAACCCGGCAACTTCCTAATCCATCCAAACCAGAACATGCTCATTTTTTTCTACACTAACTTTAGTATATTTAAGAAAGGCAGAAAATTTTGCCTTCATGTTTGAGTTACAGGCCCTCGGAGTACACAGCGTGTGTGAAATCTTCTATTTCTTAAAGTGCTGTTTTTCTGGCATTTTTGAGCTCCATAACTTTATAATATAGGAAATAGCCACATGAAGTTTTCGTCCCAACCAAATCAATTTTAAAACCACATCAAGAGTTACAACCGGAAATCAAAATCTTGTTTTTGTTTGGCACAACTGTTTCTATAATCAACCTCAAGTAACAACATTATGGGATATATTATAGTTTCAATAGCAAAACTGTACTCCTTCCCAAAATGATGTTCTAATAGTAATTTTTTTTCACACTTTCAAAGGGAAATGGAGAAGTAATGTTATGTTCTATATAATAGTCTTTATATATTATAATTTGGCCTCATTGCATTTTTCAAATTTTACATGGCTATCTGCTGGACTTAAGAAGAGTCACACTTGTTTGAAAAAAAACAACAAATTGAAATGCACAAAATTTCCACCCACCACTTTGATGGCCTGTAACTCTAATTTCGTAGTATCAAGGTAAAATTTTGCATTGTGGCACTAAATACACTTTAGTTACTGTACAAAAAACTGCTCCTTCTGAGAGGGGCAGGTGGGAATCTTTTCAGATGATGTTCACTTTATGTGGAATGGTTCAGGCATCTGACCAGGATGCATCCTGGGCACCTTAAGTGAGGAGTTTTGCACAGGTTAAACATTTTCTAATATGGCTTAGGTCACTTTATTGTCCCCTTGGAAGACCGGGATGAGGTGGACCAGAGAGGCAGGTCTGGGCGTCTCTGCTTAGACTGCTGACATTGTTTTCACAGCAGATGATGGGTGGGTGGGTGGGTGGATGGATGGATGGATGGATGTAATGACCATTTTCAAACTCCCTAAAAAACTCATCCACACTAATGGAAAGCACACTCTGCATTTCTGTGGGCTTCTTTTCATCACCTCATCCCTGACATGCTTGCCCATGAATAATGCATTCAGTGACTCTTCCTCTTTCAAACACACCCTCACCTGTCATCTGCTGGAGCAGTTTCTTCCATTTGTCTACATCCAGACTGCTGTCAGAGTCTGAATCATCTGCACCAGCAGTCACAACCTTGTCTGTTCTTTGGGTCTTTGATTTCTTCTTCCCGGTGACATTTTCTGCAGCTTTTCCTACATTTTTTTTCCTTTTTGCTGGAATAGACTGGGAAAAAATAAGAAAGACAGGCATGGTTGATAAAAATTTAAGAACTGCCATGAAAATAAATTAAAACTAAATAAAAAAAATCACCTCTTTTGAAGCCTTTGGCTTTTTTGTAGGTGTCTCCTTTTTCTTTTTTGATGGTGTAGACTTGGCTAAAAATAAAAAGTGCAAATGTGTTAAAATGCATTCCAATACTTTGATGCCCAACTTCAACTTTTTAAATCATGTATATTGTATTTAAATTAAAAAAATTAAAAAGTTGCACCTTTAGTTGGAGTTCTTCCTTGTTCTGCTGACTTAGGCTGCCCTTTCTTTTTAGAGTTACTGTCAGGATTAATAGCAATGGTTATACACATGTCATTACACTTTACTGGGTTTTGCTTCTGAAAACCACTTAGGAGTCATCCTTACTTCAACCATGACGTGTAGATGTCGAGTAATGATGCTGATATTTTTGTCTCCCCCTGTAGAAAGTTAGGAAAATAAAAGCATTATAACTCATGAGGAAGTTTACAAAAATATATCTGAGTAGGAGTGTTTCCTGGATAAAAAAATTGGATGAGGTACAGTATCTAAAAAGGGTTTCAACATATAAAGAGATCAAAAGCTGGTTCTGTTGTGGTGCGCAATATCGGTCAAATCTGAATTAAAGCAGAACCCAGTAAGCACAAAGCGCAGCACTGGTTACAAAGAACCAGAGTTCATTCCAAACAAATAAACAAGAAAAAGTGTGTTTATGAAAATAAATAAATAATAAAATAAAGCAATAAACTCTAGCTGCTGCTGTATTTTGTGAACTGTATTTACAAATCCAAAAATCTTCCCTTTCGTTGTCAATTTGTAAAGAAAAATGGTCTGTATTACATTTGTGTTATATTTCCGATGATTGCACTTTTAGGACCTGCTGGGGTTTAGAACCACCCGTGTTTGCTGGATTTTTGACTAAAGATGGCTGTGGACCAGTTTGTCTTGAGTTTGTCTTGTAGAGCAGGGGGATCTCCTAAAGCCATTTAATAGCATTTCAGAGAAATCTGAGTCAGCCCAACTTTTACTATTTTTCTGCTTTCTGCATCTGTACTGTATGTTGTGATAAAATAAACCAACAGTTCTTTGTAGTAAGCTGTCCAGATGTTTGACTGTAATGTGTGCATTCTCTAGGCTAGAGTTCCCAACCCCTTTTTCTCAGACTTTCCCTCAAACTCCTTTTCCTGGGTGCAAACTCTCCCCACTCATTTGAACTGGCCATAAGGTCACTGAGACACTTTGGATGGAAGCTCCTGGTAAGTAGTACAGTGTATATCTGTTTGTTCACTGATCATAGATGTATGTCAAGCATAATCTGACTTGTTCTGTCTGTCTACTAGCCACAGTCCCTCTTATACAGGTCTATACATAGGTGAAAGAGATTTTGTGTTCAAGCAAAAACATAAATATTTCTATAAAGCACATTATTTGGTAAAAGGTACACTGATGTTATTTGGTCTGTCTGGGTAAAAAGCAGAGCTGCACGCCTTTCATATCTTTTTATATACATTAAGCTCTCACTATATGACAGCAAGGACGAAATACATTTCTTTGATCTTAAGCTCTTTAAACATAATCAAGGTACTTTATATGCATACATCTATACATCTACCCATACGGAGAAAAACAGAAACACTTAGTTGACAAGTTGCTGTAAAACTGTGTCAGATTTAACTAAGCGAAGTCCACTTTCCCATCTACACATTAGAAAATGTTTTCTTGTGAGGCCAGTTCAACAGAAGGTCAATAGAGGCGGTTAATGCACAGAGCAGGAAGAATTCAACAACTTACTGATCACCTGGTTTTAAAACGGGCCGTTGAAGAGCATTTGAAACATTGTAACAGTTACACTTGCTGCGTGTGTCCGTGTGCGTGTGTGTCCGTGTGCGTGTGTGTGCGTGATCAGTGTTGACCTGCGGGCTGTGGTTCTGTAGCTCATCTGCAGCTGAGTGATAACCATGCTCCTTCAAGTGTCGGTAGATCAGCTGGATCAGCTCGTGCTTTGATGCGTTCACGGACATATTCGCGAAACGGAAAAAGGCGACTAACAAAACTAACGCAAAACTAACGAAAGAAGTATTTTCATATTAAAAGTAGCCACATGATGCACAGAATTGCTAGTACTGAAACACGCATGTTACCATTTTGAACTTTGACCTAAGGATGTGGTTCTTGTCTACCGCTGCAATGCACTATGGGAGATGTAGTAGGCTGCTGTACCCTGTGGTCGATCATCGCACAGCGGCGTCAGTGGTACGTGCAAAAAATATCTAGCCTTCAAATAAAGCCTTCCACTGCCTGTACAATACATTTCGGTAATGTGCTAGTAATGGAAAGCTGTTTTATATAATCTATTGGTTATATGTGTTTCAGAGTGTTTATTTTCACTTACTTGCGTGTTGAAGTCATAATGGCAACTGACATTCATGTTGAACCATTGGTTTCAAGCAAACCTTTCTCCTTTTTATGTCATCTTTCTCTATCTGCCTGTAACCTTCCTATATTTAGGTCAGTTTGGGCTCAATTTTAGCTCAGTTGCAAGAAGGAAGATTTTTGTGCTGCCTCCTGTGATAAGCTTGATGTCTTGTGACCATATATTCACTTTCAGAACTGCCATAATTCTCAGTTGCATAGATGCAACAAGGGGCTGGTAACATTTCTCAGAGATGATGGTCTATACTGATATGATAGCATCACACAGTTTTTTTCTAGCTATACATCCATGATGTGACATCCCAGAGGCACGCCATTGGATTGAGATCTGGTGAGTGTGCAGGCCATTTGCCATGTTCAAGAAACCAGTTTGAGATGCTTTGAGCCATGTGACATGGTGCATCAGAGGATGGATACACTGGTCATAATGGGATGGACAAGGTCAGCAAAAAGATGAGGTAAGCTGTGAAATTGGTACTAATACGCCCAAAATGTGCCAAGAAAACATCTGCCACCACCAGCTGCCTGAATTGTTGATGCAAGGCAGATGGATCCAGGCTTTCATGTAGTTTGTGCCAAACTGGAATGCAAATCTCGCAGCAGATATTGAGACTCATCAGACCAGGCAGCATTTTTGGGGAGCCTCTATTTCCTGTTCTTAGCTGACACGAGTGGCGCTGGTAACTTCTGCCATTGTAGCCAATTTGCTTAAATCTTTAAAGTGTTGTGTTCACAGATACTCTTAACCATCTTCAGCTCGAAACAGTCTGCTATCTCCTCTGAGCTCTGGCTTCAACAAGCCAGAGACCTGCCTGCTCACTGGATACTTTTGCTTTTTTCGGACCATCCTATGTAAACTCTAGAGATGGTTGTGAGGGGAAAATCCCAGCAGGTCAGCAGTTTCTGAAATATGCAAAGTCACTTAAATCACCTTTTGTCTCTATTCTGATGCTTAGTTTGAACTTCAGTAGGTCATCTTGTCTACATGCCTAAATGCATTGAGTTGCTGCCGTGTGACTGGCTCAATATATTTGCATTAACATGCAGTTGAACAGCGCGTACCTAATGAAGTGAGTGTGTACGTGTATGTAACAAACTTTGTCAAGTGTTCTCAGATCTTACAAAAAAGAACTATGGCACATTTATAAAGATCAAAATTTACCTCTGCATATGTGATGATGGATGTTAAAAGGCAATAAATGAAAGGTGAGGACCAAAATAGACTACTGACTCATATTCAGGAAACAAAACTAGTTAGTCTGAAAATAATACTCCACTTTTGACTCTAGGTTTCTTGACTCAGTTCTCTTTTTATTCTCTTCATGTTAGAAAAACATTACCCATCCACATAACTAGACAATCCACAAGCAAATGAACAAATAAGAAATATTTCAGAAGCTACAAGAAAGGTCAGTCTACTCTCTATTAGGTGTATTTGGATGTCAGTCAAACTTTCTGCTTTGGAAGACACTGACATGGGCATGGGGATAGGCTGGCAGGATAGGCTGAGAAAGCTGGCGGTGAGATCTTAGGTCAAACTAAAGGAGCATATTGGGTAAGCAGGGGGTCAGTAGGAGCAAGGCAGCTGAAAGAGCCTCATTCATCAGGGAAAACCAGAAAAGGAAAGTAGTGTGTAGTCCAAACTCAACGTCAGCGCTCAGTGGGTCTCACTGAGCTTGATTTCACCATCTTACACACACACACACACACACACACACACACACACACACTGGTTTGGACTAACCAGCAGGTTATGAGGCTGACTCAGCTCCCATTCTTGGAGTGCTGATGGGACAGACCACCAAGGTTTTCCAAAAGAAAAATAATTTGTAAAATGTGAAATGTAATATTTCCTTTGCTCAGTTTTACTCCAAACATTCCGATATGTTGAACTGAGTATTGATGAGTGTAAGAAAATTTTAGAAGGTGAATAAAGTCACTGGAGGAGAGAGGTCCAAAAAACATCCTTGAACACAAGGGAAAAGGAGTAGAACATCTCCCTTGGCTTTGATGGCACGCTTCTGTAAAATGACGGGAATATTTGTACAGGTTACACTTGTAAATGGCAGTCTGTTTCACAGGAAATAAATTACGCTGCACACATTTAGCCGCTCACATCTGTGCTCACTCTACATTTAATTACCTACAACTACAGCCAGTAAGGTCTGTGTGTCACAGCCTGTCAGCCCTGCCACACAGTAGTAAAACAAGTTAAGGGGAAACACTTACACAGATGTGCAAATGAATAAATAAATGAATAAAAATAGAATAATGGATCTATTCATGAATTAAGTAATATTAACAACTGAACTAAAAAAAAGGAATGCTTTTTTTTTTTATAAAGAAGAATAAGAAGCCCTTTATTGTGATCATGCATTACATTATGAAAATACAGCATCTGCCACTGAATGGTGCAGTAATAACACCCTCTCCTTAGTGATTCTTTATTAAGTCCCTTATGATGTGTAGCCAAGGGGCTTTGCAGGATGGTCCTAATGAAATGTCGTGTATGGCCTTGCCAACCAGGTACTGCTGGAGCTCCACAAGAGCCAGATCAAACACACCTTCAGGTAGGGGCCAAGGCCATGTGTTTGAGCTCTTCCTCAGGGACAGCCTCAATTCTAATTTCCACCTGTTAAGGGCTGATATGTGGAACCATCAGAGAGAGAGGAAATTTTGGAGTTTTTACTCTTTATTTAAGTTAGAAATGAAAGTTACCATTTTAAAACACATGTTTCCTGCACAGATCTACTGAAACTGGAAGCTGTGCATGAGAGCAACTGAAGCAATAATAATGTTATAAGCAGAATTTCAACTTTGTATGATACATGATGAGTCATACTTAAAAAATGTTTTTTCTTTCCTGTAACTTGAAAACTGAGAGATAATTATGCAAATTAGCCACAATAATGCTATTCAAGTTGATATTTGTGGAGCTCTATCGACCCTCCTTTGTTTCCCAATCTTCAGTACTTTAGTTCAGTTAGTACTTGCTGCCTTTGAATGGCAAATATCTATGAGAACTGTTAGTTTAACTAAACTCAGCTGAGAGAGACCGCTTTCTTTGGCCTTAAACTTGCTCCCAATTAAATGACTTGTAGTTGAAAGGTTGATAAAAGATGAAAAAAAGAGTCATGTTGAGCAAATTCTGAGACAAGGCTGTTATTGTATAAAGTGGAGAGGTGACAAGCTGAATACACTTGAAGTAAAGGTTTTGGCTCAGACTTGACACAGGGAAAAAAGAACACTTCCATCCAGTCTTACTCAGATTAGAAAATTGGGGTGAGAGGGGGAGTAATGTGGAGGTTTTACCGGCAGGGCTGCGTTGATTAGAAAGGGGGTAGTGTTCCTAGTGAAGCGGAGGAGCCATATTCAGTAACAGTACCTCTTCCTTTAGCCAAAGCCAACATCTGCTGCCGACTGACACAGAGCGGCCGAGTTATTAAAACCAAATCTCTTAAGAAAAACAAGTGCGGGTCTCCTATTGATTTACGCTTGATGCATCAGAGAGGCAAAATATGAGAATATGTTACCCCAGGAGCAGGAAGAGAGCTGAAAACTATCTGTACCAGCAAAGTCTACCATTGCTATTTTTAAGTTTATGAATGAATTTCTCCTGCTGAAGCTATGAAATCCTGAAAGAAACGACGCACCGATTCTGTTCCAGAAATCCATTTTTAATTAAGAGTTAGAGAAAAGCGCTGTTAAGTTTATGATACTCCACACCACTTTGCTCACATCCTATGGAAGAAATTGGCAAATTAGGAGGGTGACGCACAGCCAACGAACACAATTCAGTCTCAGTCTGAGAAATTCCCAAGTGGCAGATTTAAAGGTTGCTACCACATAACAAACTTAAGTATTTAACCATTAACATAAAAATGGTGAAAATAAGTGTCTGAGAATGTGACATTTAAGGTCAGACTGACTCACAACAACAGTTCAGAGTATGACCTTCTTTAACATACCTGAAGTGACCGCTTACTATGTTTAAATCATGCCGTGACTGGAATTGGACACCTGTGGTTTACGACGATATTAATAAATTACTTTAAAAAAAAAAATTATAAACAGCAGTCCAACATACCAAACCAAACAAATAACTTTAAAAATAGTCTCCCGAAACCGAGCATGATGTTTATTCAGCGTTTCGGGGTCAGTGATATTCTACTCCTGGTGCATTGTAAGGTTACTCTTTCCATAAATATTGTCATCAAACCATTTTGTGGTTTAGGCTTGTGTTCCTACTAAAATTATTTTGGCATTATGACAGTCCATAACAGAAGGAGCAAGTGTGCGAGGCGAGCTAGAATATATCTGTGGTATCAGCCTATCAGTCTTTTTAGACTTCAGAGTCTGACAGGCCCGTGGGGACATGGCTATGCTAATATTTGTGCATGTGAGAGACGTGAGAGTTCGAATACGTGTTGTTTGCATTGTGGTGTTGGATGTGAGTAGAGTTGTTGTCGACCTGGCCAGCTGCCGCAGTTACAGCTCTGACCAGCAGAAAGCTCGAGTCACATCTCATGAGAGCTGGTGCCCAAGAGGCATTACTGAATTTCTGTCTTTCTCCTTCCCCCGCTTTGACTTGACTTCAGCAGTTTGTTGCATGCTTTTAAAGACAAACAGTAGTATTAGAATCATGCTGTGTAATTGCACCAAATCTCTGGGATGTCATATCTCCTCCCGCTAGGACAAGTACATAAATAAACACAATAGTGTAAAACTTCAGGTGTGCCTTAATCACTCTCCCTTGTTCCCAACTTGTCCTGCCTCAAACTCTGAAGCTCTGCTTCAAAGATGCCTCTCATGCTTCAGAGCAAACATGCTCACCGACCGCAGCTGCATGCTCTTTCGGGGGGTGGTTTCATACGTCCTTTTGCTGCACTGCAACCTCTATGCCCACAAGCAAGGTGTGATGTTTTACCTTCCAGTATGTCGACCAACTCCTCACTTCAGTTTATCAAATGTTGTTGTCTCCTAGCCATGTTTTACCTTAGTGACCTTAAACTATTCAACAGATTCAGATTTTAAAGCTCAAAAAAATATTCTTATCTACACTACAACATCACCCCAACTTGTCCCCTGCATGAAGTCAAATCTGACAGGAATGTAATTTGCAGGGTCACTGGAAACTGCGCAGTGTTTCATAAGGAGATGGCCCTGAAGGGGACAGTGGCCAAGTTTAAATCATATTGTCCTTTTAACTCATCCATGAAGTAAAGCCTAATCCCAGCTTCAACAGCACCAAAGCTCAAAAACACTTTTACATCGATCGACAGGCCTGCTATTTGTCAGATGAATTGTTTTCTACATTTTACAGTCTGACTTTTAGCTGTTCTCTATAGCTCTTTCGCAATCCTCAGTCAAAGTGAACCTGCAACATGACGAAGGTCTACAAAACAGATGCTGTGGAGAAACACCTCCACTCAGGAGCCGTGGTTGAGCCTGTGCAGTCCTGCTACTTTCTGTTGACCTGTTGGGTGATTTGACGCCCGGCTGGAGATGTTATCAGAATCAGTGAAGTCTGTTCCGTCTCTCTCCTCAGCTCTGCAGGGCTCAGAAAACAGCAGGAATAATAAGAGAGTGTTTGTGAGTGCTGTACAGAGTAGAGCCGAGAACACTGTCTGTGACTGTGTCTGTAGGGCCCCACAGCCATCCCGAGACACAAATCTCCCTCACACACAGTGTTTTTTTGAGTCAAGGTCTCTTTCTGTAGACCCTCTGTCAATTGTGGCTTAAACAGGTCAGATGGGAAGACGCTTTCTAATCACTTCTGAAGTTTGAAGTGTGGCTATGACTATGAAGTAGTATAAATGAAGAGGAGAGTCTATGAAGTGATTCTTTTCACTACTGTTATATTTAAAGGTACTTTTACAGCCAATGGAGCAAAAGAAAGATCAACATAACTACATTGATGTCTAGATTAATGGTGTGTAATGTCCATATTCAGCGAAAGTCTCACTAATGTGAGATGTAAACTCACCATTAACACCTGGATGGAGTAGAAATACTGTGTGTTTTTTGGCAGTTGGGTCGGTGGGGGCTGATGTTATTTCAGCAAGGCAGCAAGGCAACTGGGCGGGGTTAACAGGAGCACTTGGGAAAGTGAAATGCTTTCAAAGGAGGCAGAGGCAGACTGAAGATTCAGTGAGGATGGAGGTGTAGGTTAGTTGCTCAGTGGCATCATCTTATAAGATTTTTCACCCTGAATCTCACTGAACAATGGTTTATTGACAGTAAACTTAATACAAGCAGGTTTAGGTGATTTAAAGCGTCACAGGAACCATGGCAACGACAGCTCTCACCAGTTTCTCCATGATGAGCCTGCTGAGCCTCGGATACCTGACCTGGGATCTGATGAGCCCTAACCAAGTGGAAAATGATCCAGAGCAAACTTTTACTGGCAGGTTTCCTGTCCCTCAACCCCCTCATATAATTTTCATTATGACAGATGACCAGGGGTTCAATGACATTGGCTATCACAGCTCGGACATCAGGACACCTGTGCTGGATAAACTGGCTGCGGACGGAGTAAAGCTGGAGAATTATTACATCCAGCCCATCTGCACCCCATCCAGAAGTCAATTCATCACTGGCAGGTAAAGGGTCCTGTGATTTGACTGCTCCCTGTTATGAAATGAATTCTTTGTGTTCTCATTAGGCTTAATTAATACCTAGCACAGATGTGACTATTGGCTGATGAATAAAATTATTGGATTTCACAGCAGCCTATGATAAGTACTATTTTGTGAGCTAAAATATTTGAATGCATGGGGACTGGAACCAAAACTACACTTTAATTTTGGGATATTGTTGTTTAAAAGTCAGCTGCAAATCTAGAAAATGCATTTATTACAGTTTTAAATTGAAATTGATGTTTAAAAGCAATGTCATCAATAAAGTCTAAGAATAGGACTTTTGACCACACATTTTCAAGAAGCAATGAAAGAAAAATGAAAAGTACGTCAAGGTTATACTTGTTATTATATAGCCTTTTGTCTGTTTTGACTGGCATACTGAAATAATCAGACACAAATCTTACATCTAAAGTGCATCTTCATGTCTAACACATATACTGTTTGAAGAAAATGGGTCAGTCTCCCCTTCGTCTCCTTTTCTAAGCCTCTTTACTTTCCCTCTTATTCGCTGTTCTGTACAGTCTGTTGGATGTGACTGGATGATATGGATTAAGGCTGCCGTGATATCAGATTTTCACCTTGAGATTGTTGTGGCCAAAAGATGTGCAATATGTAAAACAAATCTTATCCCTGATCCTGACAGCTAATTTTCTTTCTAAATATTTTCTTAATTTTAATTGAACAGGTACCAAATCCATACCGGGCTCCAGCACTCCATCATCCGACCTCGCCAGCCCAACTGCCTGCCCTTTGACCAGGTCACCCTCCCTCAGAGGCTACAGGAACTCGGCTACTCCACCCACATGGTGGGCAAGTGGCACCTGGGTTTCTATAAGAAGGAGTGTTTACCCACTCGCCGTGGCTTTGACACATACTTTGGCTCCTTAACGGGCAGTGTTAACTACTACACCTATGATGCCTGTGATGGCCCTGGGCTATGTGGCTTTGACCTCCATGAGGGGGAGTCAGTTGCCTGGGGTCAGATGGGAAAATACTCCACCCATCTCTACACGCAGAGAGTCCGCAAGATCCTGGCAACCCACGATCCTCAATCCCAACCGCTGTTCATCTTCCTGTCCTTCCAAGCTGTTCACACACCCCTACAGTTTCCTCAGGAGTATATCGATCCATACAAAGGGCTGGAAAATGTGGCACGGAGGAAGTATGCTGCTATGGTCTCAGCTGTAGATGAGGCTGTTCGTAATATAACGTATGCTCTCCGCAAGTATGGATACTATCAGAACAGTGTCATCATTTTCTCTACTGACAATGGTGGCCAGCCCTTGTCTGGTGGAAATAACTGGCCTCTTAGAGGACGCAAAGGAACTTACTGGGAAGGTGGCATCCGTGGTCTGGGGTTCGTTCACAGCCCTCTGTTAAGGAAAAAGAGGAGGGTGAGCAAAGCACTGGTACACATTACTGACTGGTATCCCACACTAGTGGGATTAGCAGGTGGTGATAAGTCCCTCACTGAGGGGCTTGATGGGTATAATGTGTGGGAAGCCATCAGTGATGGAAAGGAATCACCCAGACTGGAGATCCTGCACAACATTGACCCTCTGTATAACCATGCACGCAGTGGTTCTCTGCAGAAAGGATACGGGATTTGGAATACGGCCATTCAGGCCTCCATACGAGCTGGAGACTGGAAACTTCTGACAGGGGACCCTGGTTATGGAGATTGGATCCCACCACAAATCCTTCCAAGTTTCCCCAGCAGCTGTTGGAACCTGGAGCGCCACACACGTCCCAGAAAAACAGTGTGGCTTTTTAACATCTCTGGGGACCCCTATGAACGCTATGACCTTTCTGAGCAGAGACCAGATGTTGTGAAAGAGCTGCTAGCCAGACTGGTGTACTACAACCGTACTGCCGTGCCTGTAAGGTACCCATCAGAGGATCCGCGGGCTGACCCCTACCTAAATGGGGGTGCCTGGGTCCCCTGGGTTGGAGATGAGGAGGAGGAGGACAGCTGGGTCAGTGTTTTCCAGAAAAAAAGCATGGATTGGAAGAAGAAGCTTAAACTGTCCAAAATCCGGTCATTTGTCAGGAAACTCAATACTAGGATCATGTCCAACAGAATATAAGAGAACATGACTGGAAAATCACTGCTATATCAGGAGTAGTTCTTGTTGTTGAGGGAAGGTCAAGCTGTGGTCTCAGCTGTAGCTGCAGATGCATGTTCAGCCTCTCTAAGAAGAACTGACTTGGTCCAGTTTTTTTTTAAAATTATTATTATCTTTTTTTGTATCTGTTTGAATAAGAAGTGAACAATATAAGCTTAAAAAATATGACTAGATTCCATTTTACAGGTGCAACTGTGCAAGCTAGTGTATTTACAAAATCAAAATCTATGGACTTGACAAGGGTGACAAGGTGAAATAATTGGAAACCATTCATAACTTTGATAAATGTAAATGATGACTACCTCTGTGTCAATGTGACATTAACTGTGACATTAACTAGTTAGTTCCTTCATTTAAACCGTCTGTACATATCAGACTTGTTTTGTGCTGTTTGTCCTTTTGTATTTTTAATAGCAGCTGCCTGATCCTCCAAATATTAGAAGAAGGGTTTTATTCATTCTTTTCGATATGAGCTTGCAAGGTTATTACTATTACTATTTTTAAGCTCAATGTATTTTGAACTGGTTATTTGGAAAAACAGGCCTTTTTGCTGCATTTGCCAATTTTGCATATACATGCCCAACTGGGCACAATATGCTGGTTGACATGTGTGCATAGACATAGTTCTCACTTCCATTTTTAGGGTAAGGTAAGAGGAAGTATGCAAAACAAAAGTCAAAGTAGCCTTGGTGCATTTAAAAGCCCTGTACCACTCAGACAGTTTCACTGCACCCCTCTCAGAGTGGTAGGTTCCATTACTGATCTGCAATGCAGGAAGTGCCAATGTGGGTTTTTTTCTCACAGATGAGTTTTTCTCACTTCCAGCTGAGTGCTTATATGTGTGTTTCTGTCTTAGTCTGTGCTGTTACATGCATCCATTAAAATGTAAGTAAGCCATCTGCATCCTTGTTTTCTTGATGATGCTTCTTCTGTTCATCATCACTCCTCGTGCTTACTGAGCCTAATTAAGAGTAAGTGAAAATTTGTAAAGCTTGCTTCCACTTGTGCAGTTTGCAGTGTTTAATTTTATTACATTTATAGTCACTGTCTGACATTTACGTCTGAAACCTTGTGTTATTATGTTCTAAGCACATTTCAAGTGATTTACAGCTGCACATATAGAGTTGCATTAGTTTAATTTGTTTTCTTTAGCCAAATACTGCAGGCCAGCTATATTACTTGTCAGTCATGTAGCTGGAATTTTCATGTTGCATTCAGCCTGCTTTGATGGATAAGAAGCTTCTTTGTTTGCTCACAGTTCCATGTCGTGCCAGTGATTTGCATCTTTTTAGCGAGCTGCTTCCTAGGAGGTTGCTCACATTTTGTTCTTTCTATATTGTTTATTTTCTTTCCTTTCATAAAGCAAACTCAAACCTACAGACATAAAAAGGCATCTCTCCTGCACACCCTGTTAAACAGTAAAACTCTCCCCACAGGAACTTCTGGACTATTAGTGAATTAACTTGTCACTTTAGATGTTACCTGTTCTTCCTCAGACACATATGTGAAGACCGTTGTAACCAACAGACTGTGTATGACTGACACATTTTGAAAGCGTTACTATGGTCACACAACGCTATCTAGATTCATTTTTGCATGTGTCATTGCAACAGGGAGGGGAAATTATTTGCTCACATGTGGTAGATATTTCTTAAGATCAGTTCACTGCAGCAGCTTGTCTGTGTTCTATATGTGTTGGGAAGTAGAAGTGAGACGGTTTATTTCCTGCCTTTGTGAAAATACCGTGTCTGTATCATCACCTCTTTACTGTTTCCTGTAAGTTTTGACTGAGGTTCCCAGCAGATTTATACCCAGATTTGTAATTTTCTAGATTCATGAATGAAGAGCATGGAGCTGTTTCTTATTCTTGTGCTGGTAGCAGGGGGAACTCATGGTAAGATCATCCTCATTAAGAAGCCAAACATTTGCATTTGTAGTGTGAATAATTTCAACTCATGTTTTTTTGGTTCCATCTTTTCCAGCTCTCTTTCCAGCTGATGAGACTACATGTAATCTCACCAAGAGCACATGCCCCTGCTCAGCTCTTCTTGAAGGAACTGTGTATATCCAGGTGATGACTAACGCTACTGGCCGTGAAGTGAAGTGTTTGAAGGTGCTTCCCAGTCACACCGTAACTGTGTTCAATCTGAAGAAAGGAAGGATAACACCAGACCCAGAATTTAGCAACAGACTACAGTTCATAATCAACAACGGGACACTCAAGATCACAAATGTGAGGAGGAATGATTCAGGACAATACAGAGTTGAAGCCTTTAATTCGAAGGGAGTCCAAGAGAAAAACATTCATTTCACCCTGGATGTTAAAGACAATGGCAGAGTTGAAGGCAAGTTGTGGAACTTATTCATGATTTGATATTTTTGATGTTATTATCATGTTAATCAGAACTGTAAGCATCAGGAGGGAGTAGAACAGCAATACACAGTACACAACACTTGTGCAGTAAAGCATAGAAGATTAAAGGAAGAAAACTTGCAAAGACAGATGTAAATGCATAGAGTTGCTTAACTTTTTAAGAGTCTTGAATATGAATAACCTTTGTATCCACTGGTATTTTCAGTTATTTTAGCCACACATGAACTGCTTTTCATTTTCATATTCATGATTTGATCATCTTTTATTTCCCAGTAACTACCACCTAAACTTTGAATGCACACTCAAACTTTCCACTTGGTCACTGATTATTATTAGCTGTACTAAATAAGTGCATCAAGCTGTGAAGAAGAAGTATTGTAGTAGGTGTGGTACTGTAACAGGAAGTTTGCAGTGGGTTAACAGAAGCTTTCAGTGTGGTTTTTCTTCGGGGTCTAACACTACCAGCCGTGGTGTGGTATGATGAGGTTTTCCAAATAATATAAATTAGCGCAATAAACTTTATTTACATAGAACTTTTCTTAACAAGGTGCTTCACAGAAAGAATGAAAAAGAATCAAAGATAAGAACAAGAGTAAATTAGAACCAATTAAAAAGCAAACATCATAAAAGAAACAAACCGGGAGAGTGTGAACACAGAGTTCTTGATACCTGAATCAGGGTCAATTAATGAAGTATTAAACCACAATGTTAACTGTGTAATTTTAGCTGAGAAGAACATACAGGATGCATTTTTTTTTTTACATTTGTAACCTGATACCTCAGCCTCCAAGCATGCTGACTTACTTCATGTTGGGATCTTCTATGCTGCAAACACAGTTACATTTACTTTGAATTGTCATTATAGTCAAAGTCAAATTCAGAATTGTAGGTAATGCTTCACCATGACCTGGTTAATAAGTGGTAAATTCATAGTAGCATTTTATTTTATTTGTCAGTGAAATTATAATAATCTCTACAAGTAGGTTAATAATAGTTTTTTTCAACGTTATATGAACTGTTACCAGAAAGTTGCAAAAGCTTAAAAAATTATGTTGGTAATCAGCTCTGTGTAGGGCATCTATAAATATTATAGGAGTTCATAGAGCTTAAGAGGAGACAGGTGGGGTGGAGACAGAACCTTTAACACATTTAATTTTGTTTCCATCACCTCTATGGTTTAGGCACTAAAACTACTTGGTTAGTTTTCGGAAATGTTGCTGGTTTGGGTTCACATTGTATCAACTCACCACCACGCACCTTAAGGAAACCCATTGGGTGGGGGTTGTGGCAGTTTGTTAGTGACAGTAAATAAAGTGTTACCAACATTGATATTTTAATAAAGTATTGCACTTATCACTGTGATTTCTTCCCTCAGAGAACAGTTTTCCTTTCCTCATGATTGTCTGCGCTGCACTGGGATTTCTCCTGATAGTAGTGTCATGCTGCTTTATGTGTAGGGAAGTGAAGCACTGTAAGAAGTCAGGTAACATGGCGTCTCATAATCAAAAAAGGTCAATAAACAACTGCATCTTTTCAGTGAATACCATAATTTGATGTGCCAATTTTTTGTTCTGCTGTAACTTTTCTGTTTTTTTTCTTTCACAGGTGTGTGACTGAGAATATAAACCTTAAGTGTGAGTCTGAGCCTTAATGATGTGACTGCTCCCATAACAACACCAGAGATCCCTGAAATTTTAAAAAAAAATCACTCTCCAAAAGCAGGAATCAGGAGGTGACTGGAATTATAATTTTGTATTTGTATAATGTTGAAAAGGCAGTTTGATTGAAAAACAATGGACTATAAACATTTAATGGTTGCAGACTTTGTGCAGGAGCAGCTTTATAGCCATATTTATGAGGTCAAATAAGAATATAGAGTCATGTCAATAATCTTGATCCCCACTTTCTTAAACAATAATAGAAACAGTGGTTTAAGTGAGCTCTAAAAAAATTCAGTCTTTTTAAGCGAAACTTTTTTACCTTTGAAAATTGTAACAAATATTTTCTCTTTCAATCAGGGAAAGTTTTCTTCTATTTTATTTACTAAGTAACAAGAAATTCACTGACAAAACATCACTATGTGTAACTGTTCATGTATGTACTGTAAATATTATCAAAGATTAACAGCATGTAGATGATTAAAGTTCTTTTTAAGCTTCTCTGAAGCCTGATTATATAATGCCTAAGTAACAAATTTTTAAAATGTAAATTTAAATGTAAAATTTTGTCTATCTGTAGTTAGAAATATATTAAAAGATATATCAATCCTTGTGTTTTATAAACTTTAGTATTTTAATGTCTGATTTAACTCATTTATTTCTTTTAATAAATAAAAAGATTGTATGTTCATCGGTGATGTAGAGAAATTAGCAGGCTAAAATCAGGAGAAATAACAGAAAAGATGGTCTCTTTGTGTTAAAATCTGCAGGTGTCTGTGGTTTGTATGTTGACAGTTGTGCGTGTTTCACTTCCTTTGTGTAGCAGCTTTGTACAACAAAACTCCCTCCTTGTATGGTGAAACTTGTAACGTAATCTCAAAACACGGAACTTATGAAAATATTTCAAAAACTTTGCCAGGATTCCAGCTTTTTTTAAATTTTATTGTTGTAACACTTGATTTCAACACAACGGCTTTAAAATTAAGAGAAATTTTTCAAAATTGATCAACATAAATAAGACAATAATGTCTTGGGGCACAGATTATAATTAGTAGAAGTAGCAGAATAATTTCCTGGAATATTTTTGAAATGAGATGTTCTTATGTACAGTTGATCACTAATAGGATGCTAGAGAGGAAAACAGAAGCTGATGCAAGCAGGAGCTGACGAGTTACTTAAGGTGTTATTTTATTCAGTTATTTGACACCTGCAGCAGATATGGTATCAAGTATAGTCACTTTTAACATCATCCTTTGTGTTGTGTTATGTGTCTTAAAGGTTTACCTATGCTACGCTATCAAACAAAAAAAAAATTCACACAAACTATGACTTCCAATAATTTTTACTTGCAGTTGACTGTGACTGAATTATGACATCAAACGAAAGCTTTCTCTGGTTTAATTGCAACTGGAGCTAGCTGATAATTACGAACAATTCATAAGTAATAATTTAACTAATATTACCTCGCCCCCGATAGGTGGAGAGAGGTGATGTTTTCACTCTTGTTTCGTTTGTCTGTCAGCAATGTATCTAACATCCTGAGCCAAAATTGATGAAACTTTGTGGAAATAATCTTTAGGGCCCCAAGAACATATGATTTCATTTTCAAGGTCAAAGGTCAACGTCACCAAAATGTTTGCAAAAAATGTAAAAAATCCCTGATTGCAGTGTAGGCACATAAAAAATTTGGGGTGGGTGAGGTATGCACTCTACTGAGTGCTCTTCTATTTAAGTAAGTGATTACAATTATTTATGTAACACTTTAGTTTTTTTTTTTATATGTCAGCTGGTTTTTAAGGTAACTTTTTATCGAAGAATAACATTTCATACACAGGGCACATAACTCAAAATAGTGTGAGAAAATAAGAAAGCTTTCAGTAACATGTTGTGAGTTAATATGATTATGACTGAACCTGCGTGAACTTTGTTATCCACTTTGTAATCCAAAAAAATTAGATTCTGCACAATGCTATTCTACTCCATCATAAATTACTAGATCACAGACTAGAAATGTATTTTATTGGTTTTTAAAAACCTTTTTGTATTTTTCTTTTTAATAATGAAATCCATATGAACAGATAATGGCATATATATAGTCTGGACATCTTTTATTCAGTTTGAAAAAAAAGGAAAACAAACATTTGCCGAGATATGAATTGTATGTATGTGTGTGATTTTTCTGTGGAGTTCCTAGTAATTACTTTAAACTTCAAGGAATGCACATGGGTAGGTGTGAGGCTTCCCTCTACTGGTTTATAGAGGTTTTGCATTCAAGATTTTATATAAAGAAAAAAGAAAAAGAGAAGTAAAAGAACAATAAACCTAAATAGCTAAGAGGAGAGGGTCAGCAGTATTAAGTTAATTCATGCTTGAAATGCTGCGAGCTTTTCTTTGGATGTTTGGGGCAGTTTTTGAATTTAACCACAAACTTCCAGCAGCTGCAGTAAGCTGCACTAAATCTGCTCTTTTAAGAGTTTTTAATGACCTATTGTATATTGCTGATCCTGCTCACCCAGCAGTGCTTGTATTACTTGATCTCCTGCATTTGATACTGTGGAGCATGAAATGTTGATTTCCCCATTTGAGCAATACTGAGCACTGTTCTAAATCTGTTTGAGTCACATCTGACTAACTGGTCCTTTTCCATCAGTACTGGTGGCTTTGTTTCAAAAAGGCTTCCTTGACCTGCAAAGTTTCCAGAAAGGAGCTCAGCATCTGTCAGTGTGCGTCCATCCAGAGTCCAGCTGTACTGAGGACTGTCCCCTCCCTCAGAGGAGCAGGACACCCTCATCTCTCCCTGGGACAGACTCTCAGAGAGCAGCAGGACAGAGGACACAGGAGCTGAGAGAACACACACAGACATTTTGATTTTCAAAACAAAACTTGGTAATTTTTTTAGAGGCACAAAATACATATATGAAAATGTGTGTGTATACTTAATATTATTGCAAAAAAGAAAAATCTCTATAAAAGACATGATTTCCCCATGTTGAAGAAATTACCTTGCACAAAAAACTGTAAAGTCCACTCGCTGGTTGTTGTTCCATTTGAATAAAAGGTTATAAGGCTGTAATTACCACTGTCATTCCTGCTCAGGTTATTGATCCTAAATGTTCCATATACTATTATTATTCATGTGTCTATGTTCTTCCCTGTTCAGTTCTCACTCCTGGCTTTAGTTTGTGAGTTTGTTCTTTGTGCTTTGCCTTCATTTTTGCTTTCTTTGTCTCATCTGCTGTGATCCTGCCCAGCCGTGTCCACTTCCCGCAATCACCCTTCTGTGTATTTATTGTCTCATTCTCTCGTTGTCCTGTGTCTGAGCATCTGCTTGCGTTCCTGTTCATGGTCCAGTTTATGTTCGTGGTCCTCATGTTTCTTAGGTTTAAGGAAGTTTATAGATTTCAGTTCCTCGTAGTATTTAATGTTTCAGGTTCTATGTTCCTGATATCAGCCCAGAATAAACAGCTCACTCTAAGGTTGCTGCAGTTTGCCTTCACACATGTGCATTTGGGTCCTCACTCCACAGTTCTGTGCAAAACCCTCATTTCTTTACATTTTGCATCAAAGGAGCCAGACTTTCTTGTATTTTCTGAAGTGATCTATAATTCTCCAGTTGTTCTGAAGGTCTCTCAAAGTGTTTCAACACATAACAGACAACTTAGCAACTTACCAATTAAAACTTGTATCTCCGAGCATTTTGTTACTTGCACATTGTCACAAAAGCACATTTTTGTTCTCCTTTCTTTAGTTGAATCTATGAAGAATGCAAAAGACAAGTTTGACAGGCATAAAATATATTAGCTGAAAACTTGGCATGTCTCAGCAGGGTGTGCTGTGTGCCTTTTAAAATTTGAAGAAACAGGACAAGTGGAGGACAAAAGAAGGCCTAAAAACTGGCAGGCAGACAGTACCTGAGAGATGCATCTGGCCCTTCAGGTGATCCACCTACTGTTCACAGAAGTCTCATCAGAAGTGGTCTCAGTGGAAGGGTGGCTGTCAAGAAGCCATTGTTACAGAAGGGAAACAGGGAGGTCTGATGGAGTGATGAATCCAAATGTGAGATTTTTGGTTCAAATTGTCATTATTATGTACAGAGGAGGTCAGAAGAGAGGTACAACAGCAAGTATCTACAGCTCGTTCGGCGACACAGAATGTTCGGCGACAACGAGCACTCAGTTTACCTTGTGGAATATTTTACAATCCATACTGTGCTCTTTCATTTTGTTCCATGTCAAACACTATAATGTGAGTCCATCTGTGCATGCGAGGACACAAAGCAAAGTGTTACATCACACAAACATGAAGCCCTGCTGTGGTCAAACTTTGTCATACGAACATGTAAAAGATGTTAGATACTGTGTTGCAATTTGGAGTGACAAAGCATGACAAAAACACAGATAACAGTGTCAGAGTAAACAGCCCACTAACCTGATTTGGAAATGTGAGGGCAAGCATAAAACACTATTCATCAATTCTACCTCCTCACTGAAGGTGGAAGCTGCTCTGATCTGGTTGTCACTGCTCCACCTGATCTAAAAACAGAATGAATGTAACACACCTGAATCAGCACATGATGCACACAAAATCAAATCTCACTTGAGAAACATTACTTACGTACTGCAACTATATCTGTAAAAGACAAATTCATTGGCAAGGATGCAGCAGCAGCCACTGGTAATACAAGACTGCACTGCAAACAAGAGGAAGTCAGTTAGGGGTCACTGGTTAAAGGGCTGCCATCACTGTTTTTCTTATGAAACTGCCAACAGGGCCAAAATGCAGGAGCATGGTGGTCCTTCAATGAAGCTGTCCCCATCCAGCAGTGCAACTTCCAGTATGCTTGTTTCAATGTAGTTTGCCATTATAACACATACAAATATCGAAATTGGGGGAAGGGGCAGAAATACCCCTGTACTTTTTAAAATAGAGACAGGCAGTAACTAAAGGAAGCAGACAAGAACATGAGACATGGAGACAGAGATGAGGAAACTGTCTGAGAGGAGGACACACAGAGAAAAGACAGAAGGACGGACATAATGGAAACACAAAGGGGAACTAACTAAATACAAACCTAAAGTCATCAGTAACTAGAGCCAAGAACTGAAGGCAAAAATAGCGAGGCTAGAAAAACAAAACTTGTAAACACAACAACTATGTGAATGGAAAACTAAATATTAACAATAACAGAAATGTGATCCAAAAATAACCTAAAACCCAAAACTAAAAAAATCCTAAATTTGAAATCTCAAAGCCAAGACGCAGGGAGCATGGCGATTTCTGTAAATTACCAACAGCATACATTTGTAGCATGTTTCAGTTGTATTGTTAACATGTGGCTGTACAGAAGCAAATCCATCCATTTTCTGCTTTTTCATGGTCACGGGGGGCTGGGGCTTATCCCAGCTGTCATAGGGTGAGAGGCAGGGTACACTCTGTACAGGTCACCATCCTCTCGCAGGGCTAACACAGAGAAACAGACCGTGGAAATCTAGTAAATGAATACTCACAAAGCATTTTTAGTACAATAGAAGCTTTATTTTGATTTAGGAGAAAAACTGTTACACCATAACAACGTTAAACACGTGTCGTCCCTAGATCCCAGACTTATGACAACATTATTACTATCAGTACTGTTATTATAAAGTAGTTTGATTGAGCTCAAATGCAGAATATTCCATGGTTTTACTATGTAATGTTTTTGGCATGCTATGATTTGGTGCTATGCAAAAACAATCTATAACCTGAAGGAGAAGCTGCTAACATCTGGATGTTTTATCACTGCCCAAAGTTTTACTGCACTGAAATTTGTACAAAAGTTCAGCCTTTTTACTTTAATTTTTTCCACTTAAAGGATGATTGAATTCCACCTTTACCAAATCCAAAACGAGTCCATTTCAAATGAAAGCAGAAAGATGGCTCTATTCAAACAATAACATTTGTTCTATCAGAGCTTCAAAGGAATACAAATGCAGAAAACACACTGCTTGTAATTAAACTTGTGACTGGATCCATTTATTCCCTGTTACAATACAGAAGTGCAGAGGAAGCAAAAGAAAATCAGTATTTATGAGTTTTGATGGTTTGTATTTTTTGGTTGGAAATCACATTAAATGAAAGACCTTTAGGCATCGTGGCATCACCTTCTCCCTCTGTGGGCCTTCAGTGGTGCAGTCTGTGTAGAAGCACTGATCACTTAAATTGCCTGACTTTATGGACTGAAGCATACATACAATCATCTACCGTTGGTACAGTCTGATGAGATCTCTGTAAACACTTGACTCGGCCATACTCCACCTCTGCCTCCACCTCTGCTCTTTGCTCCACTTGCTGCCCCCGCTGCTGCACGACCCTGACATCAGCATACACTACTTCCTGGTCATCTTCTTCCTCTGCAGAGTAGCAAGAAGATAAAATTAAAATCAGTGAATTATTAATGTAATAGTGTGACTTTTTATCAAACTTGATTTCTTGATAAGAGTCAAAAACAAAAAACAACAACAAAAAACAATATTTGCTTTTATGACTGCTGCAGACATTACAGTGAAGCACAAAGAACAGTTCATTAGTGAGCTTTAGACGTGATACTTGATGGATTTTGTTACCTTGGGATACAAATATTTCCCCATGTTTTAGTTATTGTGTTAAAGTCAGCTGTTGGCAAAACCAACAAATTTAACTGAAACACAACAGAGGTATCAACAAGCACTTGGCAAGAAAACAAAAGTTTCTTCAAAAATGATTCTGTATATTTCAGGGAGAGCAAAAGAAAACAATCTGAGTGAAGTGAGTAAACAGGAAGTTTTGTACCTTTTTTTTTTGTATTTTTGTTGTTTTGTTTTTTCCTCTGAGCACAGATGACTGCTACACCCACAACTAAGAAAATTACCAGTGCTGAGAGAACACCAGCGATCAGCAGCAAAATTCCAACTTCAGAAAAAAAAACACACACCAAAACAAACAAGTCAGCAAAACAATGACATCAATTAAGCCACTTCATTAAAGTTGGTTTTCACTTACTAAAGTACTGTCAGTCTTCACTGCTGACAGTTTGATTTATTGTTGTGGTGGTTTGTTTGTTTGCTTGTTTGTTTGTTTACTTGCTTGCTTGCTTTTTTTGTTTGTTTGTAGTAACACTGTAACTGTTTGAAACCAGAGTGCGAGCGCGATAGGGCCTGTTATCGGTTCAATATTAAGAGTGTTATTGCCCTCATAGACCCACTATGTTATCTGTGTCCCATTAAAAATGAAGCCCATGAGCAAACAATCAGACCATTCATGAAAGACGTCATAAATTGATTATCAGCTTTTATTCATAATGTTTTCACTCACCACAGGAAGATATCCTCTCTTCTTTGAAGACATTACTAACATGATTTCTGACTGAGCAGACCAGATGTCCTGAGACGTGCTGTTTCAGAGTGATGATGTTACCCTCATCGTTTCCAGAAAGGAGCTCAGCATCTGTCAGTGTGTGTCCATCCAGAGTCCAGCTGTACTGAGGACTGTCCCCTCCCTCAGAGGAGCAGGACACCCTCATCTCTCCCTGGGACAGACACTCAGAGAGCAGCAGGACAGAGGACACAGGAGCTGAGAGAAACACACACAGATGAGTTTTAGTATTATGAAAGGATTTTGATCATTCTTTGTCAAATTGTCTAGAATTTTCTAGGATATAGTGTGTGTAGATTATCCAGACAATGTTAAATTCATTAAGGTTTAATTTCCCAACAGGGAAGAACTTACCTTGAATAATCAGCCGTAAAATCCGTTTGCCTGTACTTGTTCCATCTGAATCATAGGTTTCAACACTGTAATTCCCACTGTCTGTCCTGCTCAGGTTATTAATCCTAAATGTCCCATTACTAGGAATAAAGAGAAATCTCTTATGTCTCATATTGGATGCAATTGTATGGTTTCTCACGGTGAGAACTGATGATTCATTTTTTAACAACTGGAATCTAAATATTTCTGAGGTGCTGTTCATCAGTTGGATGTCCACAGTTCCTCCCAAAGCTCTATAACAGTGAGCTCCATTCTTTCTGCCATCACAGTAAGTTTCCACACCTGAAAAAAAAATAAATAATAAAAACAATAATAATAATAATAGTGTAAAGCAAAAATATCAGCATTTGCAAATGTTTCCCTAAAATGTAAAATAGTGGATTTGTGGCTGCTGTCTGTTTGTCTCATTCCAAACTATGCAAGCAAGCACTTACTGGATTGCATTACAGCCACAGGTCTGTGACTGAGACGCAACTAGTGTTCAAATATGAGCACAATTTCCCAGTTAGAGTGAGTATCGTTCATAAAGAGAATCTAAAAAATAATGGCTGGATGTCCAAATAGCTAAATGATATGACTGAAGCTGCAGCTTCAGGGTACTGCTGCTGTTCGTGGTGCCTTACCATCACAATGGTGTGGACTGCTGTGATACTTAAGATAGAGCCATTTTAAATGTTAGGAGCTTTTGTACCAAAAAGTAAACATGTCTTCTGTGACAAAAAGTGCACATTTATGTGAAATTGATCACAAAATTTGACATTAGTATTACAAAACAATGTAATTAAAAAAACATTAAAGAGTTCACATTATATTCATAAACTGTGATTCTATTCAACAGATCTTCAGCTGAATTTTGCTTTTTCAGTATTTTAGTTTTTGAGCTGTTTCATCCTTAAAAACAATGTCAACCTTATTTAACTGACTCTACTGGATCCTGTTGCTGTAAACCATGTTATTGATTATAAAATGAAGTATTAATGAAGGACTACATGAGAAAAGTTGAACAGCTCACCATGAAAGACTCCGAACAACATCAACAGTCCAACTACAGCTTGCATGTCTGCTCACTGTTCAGCCCCTGTGGATCCACTCAGCAGCTTTCAGACTTTTTCCCTCAAAAACAAATGTGTGTGTACTGCTCTAAACAGACTGCACAGTGTTAGCGATCAGCCTCAGAGGAGAATGTGTGAGAAACCTTGGCGTCAGGTTTGATTCAAGTTCTGCTTGTTTTTCATTCACTGAGAGGATGAAAGGGAGTGATATCAGTTGTTCTTCCCCTTTTAGGCTTCAAGAAAGAGAATTCACACGTAATGGACTGACAGCTTAAGTTCCAAAGAAATCTGTGATCCTGTGTGAAAAATAAATGATCAGTTACAGAAATATGTCAAGATAAATTGTGGATTATATTTTTAATCTTCTTTAAAGCCTGGTACGGGGTCATTTCACACTCAAGGTTTAATAGTTGTCAAGTTGTCTTTATCTATTTTTTTGAGATGTTTTCTTTGAAAAAGTGCTGATTTGGTTACCTTGTCATTCATATAAAGGAAGTATATTCAGATCATCTTATCAGCAGTACTAAAATATGTACATTCAGTCTGTGCTGTTGCTTCACACGAGTCTAATTTTCTTTGTAAAGTTTCTCTTCTCAGTCTAACTTAAATTTATCACCCAACACGGCATGATTTTAAGAAATGTGATGCCGGATTAATAGACTTGGACTGATATTGACAGACTGTGACCCAGAGCTACGTCACCTACCAGTCATCTCTTTCACACAAGCAATGGAGAAATGCATCTGGCACTTTAGCCACAGGGGTAATCTGGCCATCCTCTTCTCCTGTAGGTGCAGGATTTTAGTTGTTGAGAAAAAAAAATCAAACTCCTCAGCCTTGCATTTGAAACCTGAAAGGCATTACTATCAAAAAGAAATATCCATTGCCACTCACGAGTTCCTACTGGAAACCAAGGGACAAACATGCTGGATATCTATACTGATATTGACTGGTTAATATGTTAGGAATGAAAGGATGCCACATCATTTGATGGGATGTGTCATCAAAGATCAAGGATGCCATGAAATTTATCAAAGTGAAAAAATGATGCAGCAGACTAGTCCAGTCCTTAAGATCCAGTATCAGAACCATACTGTATGGTATCAGACAGTATCAGAACCAGTATGGTCCTGTCCTGCTGATGGGTTACCAGGGTTATAATAGTTTTGGATTTTACATTATAGTTTATTTTTAGTTAGTTTTTACTTTTTTTCCTTTAATTCAGTTAGTTTTAATTAGTTTTCAGAGTGGTTTAGCTCATTTTTATTAGTTTTTATTTTTGGTTTTATGCTTAGTTTTACTTAGTTTCAGTATTAGTTTTAGTATTTTCATACTTAATCAGGTACCCTTTAAAGATCCCTTTAAAGAAATATATTCAACAACCAGCTGTTCACAAGACAGCAGCAGTACATGCTAAATGTATGTAACATTAAGGACATACATGAACACCAACAGGGAGAAACAGAAAATATGAATTCCAAAACTCAATAAATTCTACAATAAACTCCCAATAAAGTTCAGTGTCAGTGCAGTAGATTAACAACACCTACATGTGGTGTTTGACAAAAATAAACTCTTTGAAGGAATCAAAGTTCAAATCCAGCTGCATCCTGATGTTCTCCACCTGAAGCTGCTTCTGTTTTGGAGCTAGCTTGTTTAGATGCTCCTAATTAGACTTGCAGGGTCTTTGCGGCCTCTGTACACAACCTACGGAAGAGGCCGACCTCATGTCTGCATTTATGCATGTGTAGCTGGATTGTGTGTTAATTACCTTGTGGTTGTGTGCTGGTGTTTTTTGGTCCTCACTCTTTGTGCTCAGTTTTTTGGCTGCAAACATTATTAAACATGATTATTTTTCCTGATTGTTATTATCTGACTGATAAAGTAGCCGGAAACGCACAAGGACTAAACAGGTTAATCACAACGTTACGGGCTGCGTGGACCTGACAAGTAGTCACTTTTCTCCGGAGATGCGCCAGGTTACCTCATAGGATCAGAGCGGTTTCCGTAGCTGCCCTGTGTGCGCTTCTCAGGTGGACTTTGATGTTGGTGGTTTTTCCTGACTGAGGAGTGTTCCGCACATTTTTCATCATCCACAACTAAGACTTCTATCTGTGCTATCTTAGTAAAAAAACAATGGGACTCTGCTGCGCACGCACAGTGCACATGCACGCACACAGTTGCCCGATGGCGCTCCAAGCTTAAACTCGGAGAGCGGAAAAAATTATTTCACATCAATCCACAAGGCTTTAAAAAATAACAATATCTATAATTTCAGTTAGTTTTAGTTAGTTTTATAAACTCACAATTCAGTTTTAGTTAGTTATTGTTTTTTCCGTTTTAGTTTTTATTTATTTCAGTTAACGACAATGTTTTTTCAGTTTCGTTCATTTTCGTTAACTATAATAACCCTGTGAGTTAGCTAGCCAAATGGAAAACTATAGAGAAAACAGTCAGAAAAGATGAGGAGAGAAAAATGTAATTTGCCTTCACATATAAAATCATTCCTGTTTTGAGGGTCATCTCATTGTTGCCCCTACAGTGCACCTGTTGTTATTTCATTAACACCAAAGCCACTGAAACTGATTAATTAAACAGGTGAAAAAATCTTGTAATAGTGGTACTAGTAAGAGTCAACCTGTTTTGGTCATTGAAATTCTACCTGATCATTTTTATCCTGATCATTCATTAGCATGTATCTGTGTGTGTGCTTTACACACTGACAGTTGATTAATGGAGCTTGCTAACACTGCTATCTGGGATTTTAACTCTATTCAAAGATGATCAATTTAGACTCTAGAAAACAACTTGGTGGTGGCAAAAATACCCAACCTGAAGCTTCAAAATGTCAGTATGCAACCAAATACAATTTTATCAGACTCTCACATTGCTGTGGAGGAGTTGTGGTCCACTCTTCTTTATGGCATTTCTATTATTTCATTGAGGTTTGCAGGCATTCATTTATGCAGGGCTCTCTTAAGGTCCTCCCAATCAGGTTGAGGTTTCAGCTTTGACTGGGTCATTGTAACTGCTTAATTCTTTCTTTTCTTGCTGTGCTTGGGATCATTGTCCTGTTTCATGACCTAATTTCCCAGTGTTGGACAGATTTGACTCTAGAATACTTTGGTAGAGGAGTTCATCATTGACTCAATAACTGTAAGGTATCCAGGTGCAAAATAAGCCCAAATCATTGCCCCTCCACCACCATGCTCACAGTTGGTATGAGGTGTTTTTGCCAATATGCTGTTTAGTTTTATCAGAAAGCAGTGCATTATGACAGTGTAATGACTAGGGATTCTCCTGGCGAGTAATTTATTACTTGACTATACACGGGAAATTTTTTTTGACTAAATGACTAGTCCAAAACTAAGAAACGCTCAGATATCAAATAAAAATGTATCCCTGTTTAATGGGCAATGTCAAAAACTGTCTAAACAAAGGCATTTGAAACCATTAATCTCATTTCTCTATAATGAATCACACTTTAAATGCTGCTTAACTGTGTGACATTGCACATTGTGCATTATGAACACTGCATGTTACTCTCCAAACAGATAAAAAAAAGAAAACAAAAAAACGACTTAAAATCAATTGATGTTAAACATATGGACGATATTCACGCATCATTGAATATCATCTAACCCATTTTTCAGGTTTTTCAGAAAACACAAAAACTGAACTAAATATTGAAAATATATTTATTAATAATTTCACTCAACAAGTTTAAGACAATAGATGACTTTTGACATACTAATAACCAGGGGTGAAAGTAAGCCGGTATGGTCCAGTACTGCCTACCACTAAAAGATTCTGCGTCGGTACGCAGTACCGGCAAGAGTTGGTGCAGCTGTCTGCTGTAAAGCCATCATTCAGAACCGGTCACGGCTGTACTGGGTCACAAAAGATCTGCTAGCAATAAGCAGTCTAAAACACGACTTAATCAGTTAATAAATAGCTTTTTTTCTCTCATTTCAAATTGTTTCTGAACTGTTCATGCTATGCTGCATACTCAATTCTCTAGCTTCTCTCCCCTCAGCGATCGAGGCTTTCCTCAATGGACAGCCACGTCCCGTAAGCGGGACGGACATAGTGAATTGTACACGACAGAAATACAAAAGTGTCCCCCCATTTAAAATTTTTTTAAAACGAATGTGATTTATATAAGAAATCATTAAAACTTACAAAATTCCGTGTAGCCGAACATTCCGGAATGTTCGTTGCTGCCAAACATTCCATGTCACTGAACATTCATAATGCACAATGTGTGAACGATCAAAATCCTTTTATAATACTAAAACTCATCTGTGTGTGTTTCTCTCAGCTCCTGTGTCCTCTGTCCTGCTGCTCTCTGAGTGTCTGTCCCAGGGAGAGATGAGGGTGTCCTGCTCCTCTGAGGGAGGGGACAGTCCTCAGTACAGCTGGACTCTGGATGGACGCACACTGACAGATGCTGAGCTCCTTTCTGGAAACAATGAGGGTAACATCATCACCCTGAAACAGCACGTCTCAGGACATCTGGTCTGCTCAGTCAGAAATCATGTTAGTAATGTCTTCAAAGAAGAGAGGATATCTTCCTGTGGTGAGTGAAAACATTATGAATAAAAGCTGATAATCAATTTATGACGTCTTTCATGAATGGTCTGATTGTTTGCTCATGGGCTTCATTTTTATTGATTGCACCTCAATCAATGGGACACAGATAACATAGTGGGTCTATGAGGTCAATAACACTCTTGATATTGAACCGATAATAGGCCCTATCGCGCTCGCACTCTGGTTACAAACAGTTACAGTGTTACTACAGTCAAACAAAAAAAGCAAGTAAACAAACAAACAAGCAAACAAACAAACCACCACAACATTAAATCAAACTGTCAGCAGTGAAGACTGACAGTACTTTAGTAAGTGAAAACCAACTTTAATGAAGTGGCTTAATTGATGTCATTGTTTTGCTGACTTGTTTGTTTTGGTGTGGGTTTTTTTTGAAGTTGGAAATTTGATGCTGATCGCTGGTGTTCTGGTGTTAATGGTGCATTAAACATAATAATTATACATGATTTTTTGACTATTGGATCTGGTATTTAATAAGTACTCTTGACTTAAAATACTTATGCTAGCAAATACAATTACATAAATCTTCTTTCAGCTGCTCCCTTTAGGAGTCTCCACAAGTTGGAGAATCCCAGATATTGAAATAAATCCTGGTGGGAGTTGTCTATTTGGAGGTGGTCACTGACCCATTATCATTCATGTGCTGTTGCACACAAGCATTACTACCAGGGTTTTCAGGTGGAACCACTGCCCCCCCCAAAAAAAAATAAGAGAAAAAAAAAAGGTGTGAGTAGGGGTTAAGGTACCAGGGGTGGGATCTCAAGACTACACTGTAGGTAGCCGATAGCTGATATTGTAAGCCACAATCTCAGTGATGGTCATTTACAGTTGATTGGACATTGGACATTGATGGCTTTTTTTTTTAACTCCTCCTTCAAACGATCCCATCCAAAAGGTCAACAGCTGGAAGAGTGTCCTTCATCCTTTAGGTGTAGAAGTGCAGCTGAGTCTTGTCGTGCTGACAGCTGAGTCTTGTCATGATTATGCCTTTGTGGAGTGGCTGTTCAGTTTCTCCAATGCAGAGGTCTGACCACTCTTTGCTGCACTGCACAGCATGCATTAGGATGGAGTTGTGTTTGGGAGTTTTGTCCTTGGGACCTTTTTTTTTTTTTTAAATCATAGAGTACGGAGCATTTCTCTGACAAACCTGCTACATAAGAAATAATGTTAGTTGGTGTCTGACTTTCTTTCCTGTGCATCTTCACTGATTTGATGAAGGCCCAGATGGGATAACATGTCTTTTGAGGATGCCACTGTTCATATTTTGGACCGAGAACAAAATGGTATGGAAGAGAAATGAAAGAGGCCATCTATGTCCACTGTGAACGACCATCATTGAACAGAGGTGGTGGCTTATGACACCAGCTGTCAGCTTCCTACAGATCCCATCCAGGTTTCACAAACCCCACTCATAGCTTACTTAAGGTTACCTATTGCGCTCACCCAAAGTGACAAGGTGTCAGTGGTTTCACAATAAACCCTTTGTGATCCACATGTTTTTTTCCCACACCTTGGCTCATGTGATTATGAGCACCAGTGGGACATCAACCACCTCTAAAGGGGACACCCCCACTAGGGTTTAAATAAATTCCAGTTGCGTTTTATCAAGTTCTTGAGAACACCAGGAACAACACTTTGCCCATCAACAGTGAGCAGCAAGTGGTAGCAAAAGGGATCAAAAAGCATCCAGTTTCATCAAATTCACCAAAAACTGCATATGGCCAAAACCATCTTTAGTTGATTGGTAACATTACAGATGTCACGGTTCTGGGCCGGTGGCCCAGTGTTTTGCTTTATATTCAGGTCTGCGTCCTTGTCTGGTGTCAAGTCTGCGTCTCTGTTCCCCTGTGCCACTTCCTGTTTTCTTTTGACAGTCTTGTGTTCCCTGTGTTTTGTGTTTAGTTTACTTCCCCCTGCGAATTTAGGTTAATTTGGTTCACCTGTGTTCCCTCCTGTGTTCTATTCCCTCATCAGTCCTCTTGTGTATTTAAGCCCTTGATTTTCCTTTGTTCTTTGTTCGGGTCCTTGTTGTCTTTTCATCTGTGTGATGTCGGCCAGTGTTTAGTTTTGAGTTTACTAGTTGTTTCGAGTTGTGGAGTTTTGTCTTGTGTAGCTGGCCCTGACCAGCCGGTTAAATAAAGAGTCAACGCACACGTCCGCACCTGCTTGCGTCCTGCTTTGGGGTCCTCCCTGCCCTCCCAGCACCAGCCGTGACAGTAGGACCCGAACCGAGAGATGGACCCCGCGGACGACGATCGCCGTGAGCGATGTAAGGTGATGGACTACTACCGGGACGAACGGCTCCAGCTCCCTCTCCAGCTCCCTCTCCAGCCCCCTCTCCAGCTCCCTCTGTCTCTGCAGCCTCGGGTCCCCTTATGGCTTCGCACCCCTCGCCTTGTGCTCCCTCAGTCCCTTCGGTCCCTCCCTCAGTCCCTCGGTCCCTCCCTCAGTCCCCTTCGGTCCCTCCCTCAGTCCCTTCGGTCCCTCCTTCAGTCCCCTCTCCAGCTCCTTCAGTCCCCCGTCCGCCTGAGGGTCCCGCTCTTCGCCGCCGCATGCCACGCGGCCATCCGCCTGAGGGTCCCGCCTTCGCCGCCGCATGCCACGCGGCCGTCCGCCTGAGGGTCCCCGCTCTTCGCCGCCGCATGCCACGCGGCCGTCCGCCTGAGGGTCCCGCTCTTCGCCGCCGCATGCCACGCGGCCGTCCGCCTGAGGGTCCCGCTCTTCGCCGCCGCATGCCACGCGGCCGTCCGCCTGAGGGTCCCGCTCTTCGCCGCCGCATGCCACGCGGCCGTCCGCCTGAGGGTCCCGCTCTTCGCCGCCTTCGTCCCCGCCGCTGGGAGACGCGGCCGGCCTTCGCCGCCTTCGTCCTCGCCGCTGGGAGCGCGGCCGGCCTTCGCCGCCTTCGTCCTCGCCGCCGCTGGGAGCGCGGCCGGCCTTCGCCGCCTTCGTCCTCGCCGCTGGGAGCGCGGCCGGCCTTCGCCGCCTTCGTCCTCGCCGCTGGGAGCGCGGTCGGCCTCCCCTCGTCCGGATGTGTTTTTGGACTCTGGGGCCTGGGTGGCCCCTTCTTGACCTGCGGTCCTCTGGGCTTTTGTTTTGGACTCTGGGGCCTGGGTGGCCCCTTCTGTCCTGCCGGTCCTGTGGGCTTTGTTTTGGACTCTGGGGCCTGGGCGGCCCCTTCTGTTCCTGCGGTCCTCTGGGCTTTTGTTTTGGACTCTGGGGCCTGGGTGGTCCCTTCTGACTGCGGTCCCTGGACTCTTGTTTTGGACTCTGGGGCCTGGGTAGCCCCTTCTGTCCTGCGGTCCTCTGGGCTTTTGTTTTGGACTCGGGGCCTGGGTGTGCCCCTTCTGACCTGCGGCCTCTGGGCTTTTGTTTTGGACTCCGGGGCCTGGGTGGCCCCTTCTGTCCTGCGGTCCTCTGGGCTTTTGTTTCGACTCCGGGGCCTGGGCTGCCCCTTCTGACCTGCGGTCCCCTGGACTTTTGTTTTCGGACTCCGGGGCCTGGGTGGCCCCTTCTGACCCTGCGGTCCCTGGAGTTTGTTTTGGACTCTGGGGCCTGGGTGGCCCTTCTGTCCTGCGGTTCTCTGGACTTTTGTTTTGGACTCTGGGGCCTGGGTGGCCCCTTCTGACCCGGCCTGGACTTTTGTTTTGGACTCCGGGGCCTGGGTGGCCCCTTCTGATCTGCGGTCTCAGGACTTTTGTTTTGATCCGGGGCCTGGGTGGCCCCTTCTGTCCTGCGGTCCTCAGGGCTTTTGTTTTGGACTCTGGGGCCTGGGTGGCCCCTTCTGACCTGCGGTCCCCTGGACTTTTGTTTTGGACTCCGGGGCCTGGGCGGCCCCTTCTGACCTGCGGTCCCCTGGACTTTTGTTTTGCACTCCGGGGCCTGGGTGGCCCTCTGACCTGCGGTCCCCTGGACTTTTGTTTTGGACTCCGGGGCCTGGGTGGCCCCTTCTGACCTGTGGTCCTCTGGCCTTTTTTTTTTGTTTTTTTTTCGGGGTTCTTGTTTCGGTTTCCGTCCGGGTCCCCCGCCCCCGCCCTGCTTGGGTTTTTTTTGTCTGGCCGTTGGGAGCCGGCCTTTGTGGGGGGGGCTCTGTCACGGTTCTGGGCCGGTGGCCCAGTGTTTTGCTTTATATTCAGGTCTGCGTCCTTGTCTGGTGTCAAGTCTGCGTCTCTGTTCCCCTGTGCCACTTCCTGTTTTCTTTTGACAGTCTTGTGTTCCCTGTGTTTTGTGTTTAGTTTACTTCCCCTGTGAATTTAGGTTAATTTGGTTCACCTGTGTTCCCTCCTGTGTTCTATTCCCTCATCAGTCCTCTTGTGTATTTAAGCCCTTGATTTTCCTTTGTTCTTTGTTCGGGTCCTTGTTGTCTTTTCATCTGTGTGATGTCGGCCAGTGTTTAGTTTTGAGTTTACTAGTTGTTTCGAGTTGTGGAGTTTTGTCTTGTGTAGCTGGCCCTGACCAGCCGGTTAAATAAAGTGTCAACGCACACGTCCGCACCTGCTTGCATCCTGCTTTGGGGTCCTCCCTGCCCTCCCAGCACCAGCCGTGACAACAGATCCATGTATTCTTCTTCTATTGATTACAAATTATATTTATACATTATTTTATAAATTTATGCAAATGTATTGTGGTTAAAATGACCACCTATGGGAGTTCTAGGTAGAAACACTCATAACTCGTGTCTTGTAATATAAAAAAAAATTACAATGTTAGAATAAAATATACACATATTTAGGAAAAATCAAAGTCCTACAGTTACATGGGGTTAATAGCAAAAGAAGTGTACTGCAAAATTTGAAAAAGGTCAAAATGACCACCTTGGGAGTTCTAGTGTTAATCACTAACATTTACAGGTGTGGAAACTCACTGTGATGGGAGACAGGCTGGAGCTCAGTGTTATGAAGCTTTGGGAGGAACTGTGGACATCAAGCTGATGAACAGCACCTCAAGAATATTTAGATTCCAGTTGTTGAAGAATAAATCAATATTACTCACTGTGTTTTTTCCAGTAACACAGAAGACAGATCTGTCTTCATTCCCAGTAATGGAAAATTTAACATCAATAACTTGAGCAGGAATGACGGTGGTCAATATAGACTTGAAACCTTTGGTTCAACTGGAACAGCAGGCAAGTGGACTTTACAGCTGTTCATTCAAGGTAATTTTTTCTGTATTGGGAAATAAAGCCTAAATAAATGTAACATTGTTTGGATAATCTACACAACATATCCTACAAAATTTTAGATACATGTATTTTGCCTGTTTTCCACTGGAAATGATAAAGAATGATCAAGATCCTGACTTAATATCAAAAGCCATCTGTGTGTGTTCTCTCAGCTCCTGTGTCCACTGTCCTGCTGCTCTCTGAGTGTCTGTTCAGGGAGAGATGAGGGTGTCCTGCTCCTCTGAGGGAGGGGACAGTCCTCAGTACAGCTGGACTCTGGATGGACGCACACTGACAGATGCTGAGCTGCTTTCTGGAAACAATGAGGGTAACATCATCACTCTAAAACAGCACGTCTCAGGACATCTGGTCTGCTCAGTCAGGAACAATGTCAGTAATGTCTCCAAAGGACAGAACATATCTACCTGTGGTGAGAGAGAATATTATGAATAAAAGTTGATGAGAAACTTGAGAAAATTATTTTTGCGTCTTTGATGAATCACCTGTTTTTACTCAAAGGCTTCATTTTCATTAACTGCACCTCAATCAATGGGACCCAGATATCAAAGTGGGCCTATGAGGGCAACAACACCCTGTGTACTGTACCAACAACAGAACCTACAACCACCAGAGTCAGTATTGTGTGTAAGGGGATTTACAATGACCCAATTGTGCTCGCACAGATATCTGTGGGTAAGAACAGTAACAGTGTTGCTTAAAAATGACCCCCCCAAAAAAAATCACATCCTTTAATCAAACTGTCAGCAGTGATGACTGATGGTATATTAGTAAATCAAAACTAACTTTCATTAAGTGGATTCATTGGGGTCCTTGTCTCTTTTTTCTCTGTCTTATTTCATAAAACACATTGTTTTTGTGTATTTTATTTTTGAAGCAGGTAATTTGCCACTGATCTGTGGTGTTTTCGCTGCATTGATAATCGTCTTAGTTGTGGCTGTAGCAGTGATTTGTGCTCAGAGGAAAAAACAAAGCAACAGAGCTACAAAACAAAAAGGTACAAAACTTCCTGTTTACTCTTCACTCAGATTACTTTCTTTTGCTCTTTGTACATGTTACGAATAACATAGCCTCGTTGCTGTTTTGTTGTTTATTGCCCTCTGGCTACACACAGCCTAGTGACAGCTGGTTAAACTGTAAATAAAATTAAATTGCAATATTTAGGATCATAATACAAATAAACACAAATTTAGAGTCTTTCATTATACACCTTCTGAATAAGTCATAATTAAAGTTGTGCTAAATTAATCACATATAACTCTGAGATTCAAATTCAGCAATTAAACACTTTTTTTGGGGGGGGGGCGTCTGTCATGTCTGGCAGTTTTTGCAATCAGTGATGGTCCGAATGCACTATTGTACCAAACATATTTGCTTTTACAAGAAAAGCTCTATAAGTTTTTCTATAGACTATTGTTGTTAATTGTATTTTTATTTATATTTTATTTATTCTTGCCAGATCTGACAGGGAGGAAGAGAAGAAGAGAGATAGAGGAAAGAAGAAAAAAAGTCAAATAAAAAGGGGTAGATAAACAGAAAAGAAGAAGAAAAAGAGCCTTTCATTATACACCTTTTAAATAAGTCACAATTAAAGTTGTGCTAGATTAATCACATATAACTCTGAGATTCAAAATCAGCATTTAAACACATAATCTTCAACATTACATTTTCCAGATAAACCATCAACAAACTTAGCCTTATACTCTATCACTCTGCTCACAAATCTTAAGCTTATGTTTAAAACAAATGCAAAAATACATCAGATTCCACATTACGAGGATCTTACAGATCTAAACACAAAATCAAACCCAATTTGTGCATTTTACGGACATTCTGATTGAATACAGTGACGTATCTCACTTGAAAACCCATGCGCAAAAACATATTTCACTTTTATGCAAAATTAGCAATAGTTTACTTCAAAACAACACAAAGACCGTTTACACAATCAAAAAGATGTTTAACATTACTCAGAACAGCTCACCACATTGGGGCAATGTTATTTAGACATTTAAGTGCCGGGTTTAATCTTTGTTGAGTCTGCTTAGTTCGCTCACCTATAGCTGAAAAGCCTCATGCAGTTTTCTTCCTTGCCAGTCAGAAAAACAAAACGTAAACAAAGAGTAAAGCCCTCTAGTGGAAGGGAGTTATACAAACAGTACAGATATACAGAATACTTTTTATTTAGACTTTTTTGAATAAACACTTTTGCTTTCTTGCCAAAGGTTTGTTGATGCCTCTGTTAAATTTCAGTTGAATTTGTGGGTATTGCCAACAGCTAGCTTTAAAAAAGTGACTAAACCATAGGGGAAACAGCTCTGTCCAAAGGTTATAAAATCCATCTAGCATCAAGTCTAAAGTTCACTAATGAACTATTTTAAAAGTCAGTTTTTGTCTGAATCTTGGTCAGAATCAGATAAACCATTTCAGTCTCCAGTTGTACTAAAACTAAACAGCTGTTATAAATTTGATTTTCCTTCATCTTTACAGAGACAGAAGAATACCCAGGAAGTAATGTATGCTGTTGTCAGCATCATGAAGCAACAGCAGGGGAAGCAAATGAAGCAAAGACTGGAGGCAGAGGTGGAATATGGTCAGGTCAAGTTTTCAAAGTGACCTTTGCTCACGGAACCAGCTGGAGATCATTCCATGTATGCATGCCAAAGTCCATAAAATCAGGAAATTGAAGTCATCAGGTGCTTTTACACAGACTGCATTACTGACAGTCTGAGGGTGGAGGAGATGTTGAGATACCTAAAGGCCTGTAATCTGATTACTCATTAAGAAAAATAAAAACCATCAGAGCTCATGAATATTGATTTTTATGAAATTTACTGTTCCAATTACAACAGGGCACCAGTTCAGCCTCTTTATGTTCCCTCTAAGTTTAACTGTGAATGTCACAGTACAAAACGCATTGTTTCATGTTATTTGGTTTCATCACTGCTTAAATATAAATATTGTTATAAATTAAATATTTTTCTCATTTGTTTAAAATAAATTCAGATCAGACTTCTTTATATAACACCATATCATAGCATTTTCAGAAATATTACACAGTACAACCCTGGAGTATTATAGATTTGAGCAGTGTCAAACTACTTGTTATAGTGTTAATATTAATAATGGGTATAAGGACAAAATTACTGTTAATGATCAACATTGTGTCAGCTTATTTATATGTACAATAAACTAGGAGCCAGTTTAACTCAGCATCAGGAGTTTTGACTATGTTCACTAGTTGCTAGTATATTGCTAGTTGCTAGTATATTGCTAGTTGCTAGTATATTGATAATCAGCCAATATCAAGGAAATCTTCAAATTTTAATGCTGATTTACCGTTTTACATTTTTAATGATGCACTTTTGGTGATAAATGTGTGCACACTATCATTCTGATGACAACAAATTTTATTTTACTAGATTTATATGTTTTTGTACAGCTGCACTGTAACTATATAAAATGTATTAACATTTATAATGTAACATTTTGATAATTTACAGCCATATTTAGTAATACTGACATGGCATAATCAGATACTTTTGATTGGATGATGATGAACATGTTTCACTTCTGTGTTTTAGCACCATTATTACAGTAAAAATAAAACAGATTTACCATGATGTAAAAAATTAGGATATTTTTCATGTTTTAATTACAGAAAAACTGCATTTTTTTGCAAGATGGTAAATTAAAATACAGCTGATTTAGCTTTAAATTTTCATGAATTTTTTTTTTTTTAACTTTTCTATATTGAAGGTGGGCACATGCAAAAACAGTGACATTACCTAATATTATGGTCAAATACTATACAATTAATCAGGCTTAAAATAGCAGAAAAATACTGTTATTAATTGGCTTGTATTGCATGGTTTCATGACATACATTAGAAAAAGACATTTTGTTTTACAATAACAACTCTTAAACAATTAGGACACATGTACTCCCTGTGTCTGAACATAATTGTTAACAAATTGACCACATGAGAAAACTTCTAACAATTTGTGATAAAAAAAAAACAAGTGTTCTGTTCCAAATGGCTTTCAATGGCAATACAAACAAAATGGAGATTAAAATTAAAAAATCTACCAAGGGTATCCTAAATTTTGAGTTACACTGAATATGGCAACTTTTCCTGCTGCTGTGGACACCTGTATATATTTGGACACTTGTAAATAGCAAAGTTATGTTTCAATCCAGGTGCTGTTGAGAACAGGTTCAGGTTCTCTGTGAAACACAATGAAACAACTGCCCACCCTCAAGGAAAGATGGCCCAAAACCGGTGTTCTTTTCTACTGGTTGCATGAAATGGTACCAGCAATTATTCAATTGAACCGGAATGGTGTGTCCATAGGTGCAGTCGCAAAAAGGTTTGCTGGTCTCCAAGCATAGTCTCAAGAGACTGGCTATTACACAAGGATAACAGGACAGGATTGTAGAAGGGCATCACGGAGCTGCACGACCAATGTCTGCTTCTTTGTGCAAGGAGGAACTGAGCAAACACTGCTACTCCTTTAGTGGGACTTTTTCTCACAGCCCAGCACCATCGACGGGTGATCCTCAGAGAAACTGGCTGGTCTGCCACTGGCATCCTGTTCTCTTCACAGATGAGAGCATTTTCACACATTTTCAGGGAAAGATGACTATGAGCCACCTGCTTAAAGTCTTCTTCCCCTTTTCATTTTTTACTAGGATTTATCTTGAAGATGCATCTGTTGAATTAAATATTACTAATAAAAGCAGCAAAAGGATATGGGAAAAAGGGAATATGCAAAGAGCATTTTGTAGTGGGAAACTTCATGTTGTTTGTTCACAAGAGTGTGAATGCCCAAAGAGCTGAGATTATATGGTAACTTACTGCATTTTTTAAAACATTTTATTTAAAGATTTTTTTGAGGATTATACACAGGATGCAAAAAACATACCCCCTCCCCCCCATAACAACACTCCTCACATCGAGAAAACAAAAACAAAACGAAGAGCAAACAAAAACCCATAACTTAAATATAAACATAACTACTGACAGGAGGGTTACAGTGGTAACCATTCAGTATAGTGGAAAACAATTCAGTGACACATGGCATACTATAGGCAACAACAGGCTTAAGAGTAAGAAATATCTGACCAGTACTGCTGGTGAATAACAAGTAGGTTATGCCTTGAGAGCAATTTTATTGTGACTGAGGGGAAGTGTAAGAACACACTCAATGAAAGGGCCCCAAGTGTCCTTAAACTCCTGACGGGATTTGTTCCTATGTATATCTGAGTTTTTCTAGTGGAATTAGGGAGAGCACCTCCTGAACCCATTCAGAAAATGATGGAGGTGTTCTTGACTTCCAGTGGTGAAGGATAAGCCTGCTTGTAGTGAAGCAAAAGCAATAAAATTAGCCTGAGGCTTAGTGAAAACAATACTCTCGTCTGAAACTCCAAAATTACCAATGGTTGGATAAGAATTAATTTTGGTATGGCAAATCTGTGCAAAAATATCAAAGATATGATTCCAAAACAGAGATAATGACAGACATTCCCAGAACATATGACCAGTGGAGGCAGGATTCAGATGACATCTAATACAAGCTGAATCAGCACCAGGATAAATCTTAGACAGCTTTTGCCTAGTGTAAGGCAAGTGGTGCAAAACTTTAAATTGAATAAGGCAATGTCTTAGACAAAGGGATGTAGTATAGATACATTGTAGAGATTCTGACCACACCTCCTCTGTGAGTGGCATTTGTAGGTCCTCCTCCCAGGCCAACTTAGATTTATCAAGGGATGGCAGAGAGCTGTGTTGAATAGTTTTATAAATCTTTGAGACATTGCCCTTCAACTCTTTTTCCTGAGCTAAAATGAGTGTTTTCCTCTAGTACAGTAGGAAAGGAGTGTGTATTTTAGCAAAACTACTGACTTTGAGGTATCTAAAAAAATGTGACCTTGGTAAATTCTTACTCTGCTGGAGTTTTGTTTCAAATGATGCGAAGTCATGAATAGATCATTAAAAAAGACCAAGCCGTTATCATGCCACACCTGAAATGCTGCATCAATCTGAGAGGGGAGAAAGAAGAGATTGTGTGTCAGTGGCAGTGGAAGGAATTTTGTTTTGAGGTCAAAATTTTTTCTGAACTGATGACATATTCGGAGTGAGTTCTTAATCACAGGACTGTTAATATGCTTGACCGTAACACCTTTAAGGTAGCAGCATAAAGTGGATATTTGACAAGGCTGCAGGATTAGAAGGTGTTACGGTCTCCATGCGAGTCCATATTGGAACATTTTCCCCTTTAAACGCTGCGATCCAATAAGGCAATTTTGCAATATTGGCTGCCCAGTAATAATACAGAAGATTAGGCAACCCTAGTCCACACTTCAATCTGGGCATTTCCAAAGTGGATCTTTTTGTTCGAGGACCAGATTTATTCCAAATAAATGTAGAAATATGGCTGTCAAGGTCTCTAAACATTGATTTAGGTAGAAAGAAGGGAATCATCTGAAACAAATATAATAAATGCGGGAGCACTGTCATTTTAATTATGTTAACCCTAACTGCAAGAGAGATTAGCAAAGTTGATCATTTTACTAAATCTAACTTGGTGTTATCTACCAACTTTTTAAAATTATGGATGTTAAGGTCCTTATATGAATGTGTCACAGTGATAACCAAATACTTAAATGAATTTGATTCTAATTTAAAAGGAAGGTTGTCATAGTTGAGATCTAACTTACTGCATTTTTATTGGTTAAAAATTAGTCATCTATATATTGGTTGTGCATTTTATTCTGTAACAGCTTCTTTTTCTTTTCTTTTTTTCATGTGTGTGTGATCTGTCTAGAAGTATGGATCGAGAGGAATGGAAATGCAGTACTCAGAGGCCAACAGGTTAAACTGAAACCTAACGTTTAATTAGGTTCTATGCAGAAGTTCACAGAGAGAAAACTCAAAAGGAAAATACAAACTTTTCAGAGAACAGGGAGCACAAGAGGGGAGGTTAACAAATATCCTGAAAAACAACAAAGCAAATAGGAAATAGGCTATAATTACACACAAGGGAATTAAAGGGAAGTGTACATGACTGTGGAACAAGGTACTGCTGAAACTATTCAAGATAAATAAAATGAATAAAACTTCCTCTTACATCAGTAAGTGTGATGTTTCCCCCTGTTGGTTCATTGTGGTTCTGCAGTCAGTTTCAAACTCATTCAAAACGATGTCTATTTATGCCATGAAAAACGAACAAACACACAAACAGATGCATATTCAGACTGCATAATGAAGCATTACATTTCACACATGGAGGCTGGGTAAAGCTTTTACAAGAGAGATGATCAGTAATAGGAATCATTTCTAACTTTCTGAGTAGAATATTCAGATATTTCAAAGAAAGGTGACTGCACACTTAAAGAGATATAGAAGAGATTTTGATATTATGTTTTAATTTAGCCAGCTCTTGGTTTCCCTCTCTTCATGTCAGTCCACAGATAAGAAAAATTCTTGTAAGTTTAAAGAGGAAGTAAAATTGCAACTCATCCTATACTCTTTTCAAAGAGGAAGAAGAAGAAGATAAAAATAATCTTCTGGGTCAAAGTTTTCACACATTCTACTCTGAGGCTGACCACTAACAGGACACATTTCTGCTGCTGAGTCTGCACACACTCTGCACAGTGACAAGTCAAACTAAGAAAGATACATTTGCAATGAAAATTTACTTAAGCTACACCAGCTACGACCACTTAGCTTTGTCACTATCTGGACTTGATAAAGAAGTATTTGCTGGTGTACTCTCAGCACTGGTGATTTTTGAATTGTGCAGTCACCTGTGCACCAAAGAAAGAACAAAACAACAACCATAAAGGCCCCAGACCAAATAAAGCCACTTAGTGACTGCTTTTTATTTGTATTTTTTCTCATTGGAGTCCATTTCACTTCCATTGCTGATGTACTGAATTGCATGCTGAGTGTTTGATGATCCCAAAGATAATTTGGCATAATTTGATCTTCATGTTGTTTTGAAGTTCAACAAATACAAATTTCATTAGGGTTCAGTAAGATTTGACATGTCAGGCTTGTAACTACTGGGTGAGCTAAATTCACATTTGGGATCAGTAATCAGAACAGGGAGATGATGGTGAATATAACCTTTATTCACATAAACATACATCAGGAGAGTGGACTCTGTTTTGTATTCAAGGTAAGCTACATTCTTAGCCAATACACGAAATGAAGTCTTTGTAAATGATGTCACTCTCACAATATTTTGATGATCTACAAATTTCATGTTCTACATTTTTAGTGCATAAGGTAATTAAAATGTGAAGACATAGTAAAGTGAAAAGCCATCTGTAAAAGCTCTTTTATTTTAGTGCCTATGAAAAGTTCTGTCCTTCCTCATTTGGTTCAAAGTTCTCTCAAAGTTGCTAAATACTCATTTAGGAGCACAACAATCATTAACATGCATTTTGGGGTTTGTAGAAATCATTTTTAATGCATCACAACACTCTGCGGTCTCTCTCTCTCTCTCTGTCTGTCTGTCTGTCTGTCTGGATCAGCAGAGGCTGAACAGTGAACAGACATGGAAGCTGTATTTGGACTGTTGGTGATCTTGTTTGGAGTCTCTCTTGGTGAGCTACTAAACTTTTATACTAATACTTAAATTTATCTTTCAATAAAATGCTTCAAAGCCACAAGATTCAGTACAGCCAATTAAATAAGTTTGAAAAAAGCTAAATTCAGCAAAGGATTTGTTGAACTCTTTCTATTTACACTTTTAGCTTTGCTTTAAACATTAACGCCACATTCTGACATCATTTCAACATGAATATGCAGTTAAAGTAAATACAGCGGTGACTCATTAAATTATATGCGAAAGCTAAAAAAAAAAGATTAAAAGATCTTATCTATTCACAATCTTCTGTCCTTTACATTTTGGAAAATCACTGAACAACTTATTTCAATGCATTAAAATGTAGTTTACAGACAAAATGTCAAAATTGTCCTGTTACTGTTTTTGAGGAAAAGCACAGTTACAAATTTTTAAATCTCTTAACTCTTCCGTGTCTGAGAGGACGCTGGCGTGAATGTCGCCGCTTCTCAGCTCGCTACAAATCAGTTTTGTTTTGTTATTCTGTGCTTTTGGCTATCCGGCCTGACTTTACTTCATTTTGGACCCTGTCATCTGGTACTACATTTTTTTTCTTTTTGGAGCATGTTTTACATGCCTCTGCATTTACGAGGGTACGCACCTTTCTCGCCCATCAGCTGTTACCTGGATGCCGTTGATCAAGCAGCTGATAGCCTAGCCTACCTAACTAGGGGTGCTTCGGCTGTATGTCTGGCTGTGGATTTTCTCCGTCAGTCCTGGCACCTACGGGACATCTCCTGCCGGCGCACCCTGCGGTCAAGTGAGCCGCGCCGTGGTCAAATCAGCCGCTGCTTAAATTTTCTTGCGCTTCTACTCTAAGTTTTATGGTAATGCTCGTCCTTCGTTGCCGATTTCTGCACAACGGAACAAAAATAACCCGTAGTTACTTTTGATTTAAATATGTGTTCTCGTTATGTAAAACACTATGACATATAACAATAACATCTATTAAATTATGCGTTTTAAGACAAAGTTATGGTGTGTGTGTGTGTGGGAGACATTAAGAGAAGTAAAGCTCCACAAGTCCTATTTTTTTCTCAATAAACGTGTGTGAAATTTGCTGGTTAATTAATTTTTTTTTTTTTACCTAATTTCCTTTGGTCTGGTGTTTTTATGGTCTCAATGTTTAAAATCATTTCAGAAAAATTATAAAGTCTGTGAAGCTGTCCATTGTTGTGACCTACTTAGACAACTGAATAATTTTATTTTATAGCATAACACAAATTTATTATGTCACGAATTAAATTAAAATAGTGATATCTCTCTGTGTTGGCCCTGCGACAGGCTGGCAACCTGTACAGGATATACTGTGCCTCTCACCCTGTGTCAGCAGGGATAGGCTCCACGCCCCCACCCACGCGACCCTGAACAGGATAAGCGGAAGTGAATGGATGTATAGCTAAAAAAATTTTTATTAATAGTTATTGAGGTGTGCACCGGGAAAGTCACCAGCAATTGACTGCTGTATGAACAGAGTATGGAATCTTTGTAATACGACTATCCATCATTCCATCCATGCATTCTCTTCCGGTTCAGTTATTCAGTTGTCTAAGTAGGTCACAACAATGGACAGCTTCACAGACTTTATAATTTTTCTGAAATGATTTTAAACATTGAGACCATAAAAACACCAGACCAAAGGAAATTAGGTAAAAAAAAATTAATTAATTAAAAAATATGGCCATCAACCTTTCACTTGAAGTAAAGAAGTGAAAAGCAAAAGGTCATGGAGCCACAGATTAGCATGATGTGATGTGAGTACAATTGCAACATATGTTATCAGGGAATATGTAATGTAACATGTAAGTGGTTTGACATGAAACTCTGAGCCAGCGTCACAATGTGTTGAGAATTCCACATCAACATCAAATTCAGATTTTTTATGATTTTTTAAATATATTTTTTTAAAATTGCATTAACCTCGGTGAATTTGTCACCTGATTTCTGTGGATTCCTGCAGTTTTTTGTGATGAAACTTTGCACACGTGCAGAGGGGGTTAGTCAGAGTCATAATCAGTTGAGATTTCCACGTCAACTTCCTATGCTGACTTTTTATGAATTTTTGGAATTTGATATTTTCATATTGCATTAACCTTGGTGAATTTGCCACTTGATTTCCATGGATTCCTGCAGTTCTTTGTGATGAAACTCTGCACACATGCAGAGGGGGTCATGTAGAGTCATAATCAGTTGAAACTTCCACGTCAACTTCCTATGCTGATTTTTTCAGAATTTTTAAATATATTTTTCATATTGCATTGACCTTGGTGAATTTTATGCAGATATGTTATCTAATTTAAGTGGACTCCTTAACTGGCCTTAGATGAAATTTCACAGCCAGGTAGAGTGAACAAGGCAGAAGATGAATGCAGAGAAAATTTTTATGTCAGCTATCAATGATTGACCTTATAAATTATCATATAACCACACTGGATTGAGTTTATTAAATAGGTTCAGAATTGTCAATTTATAATTACAATTGTATAGTCCTATAACTTAACCCTGGGTTTATTTATTCTGACTTTCTGCATGCATATTGGCCACATCTATCCATCCATTCATCCGTCCATCTATGTATTCATCCATCCATCCTCTTGCACTTATTATGTTCAGCGTCGCGGGTGGAGGGTTGTCAGGCTGGAGCATATCACTTGGGAGGCTCTGCTGTCCCACAAACGATGGAGTCTCCACAGAACTCTGTTTAAATGATTGAAATGAGTTCTTACTCCAACACCTAGTGTTACCTGCTATCAGTTTGTCATGTGTACTTATATGTGTGCAAAATAGGTTTAAGTGATTTTTAAAAAGATTTTTATAGCATCATTTTTTATATATATAGTTCAGTAAGATTTCCCATAAAATTCAGTGCTTTCTGCATGTTTATTACTCAAATATGGCAGTCCTGCTAAATATAATTTAAACAAAACAAAACAAAATAAAAGACAAAGAAAGACATCATCTTTCCTGTTAATATGTGCTGCACAAGGACACATGTGTGTACTTTTTTTTTCTTTTTTTGGTGTTTATTGTTGCATTTTGTTATGAAGCATGTAGTTTCCTGTGTGATTTCCTAAATGCAGGAACAGTCAAAGAAAAAGGAGAACAAAGAAGTAAAAACTAAGCATTTTAGAGGAAATGAGAAATAAAAGAATTAAAATATTATTCATGTTAAACATCAACAACCGGGAACAACAGTAAAAGAAAAACAATAAAAGAATAAGAAAGATGCTCTGTGTGGGAAAGTTGCATGTGTGCTCATGGTTTGCATGTTGACCATTGCTTCACTTCCTTCTGTGTACAATAACATTTCCTTGAAACCGAACATGTAAGCTCAACAAACAGAACTTCAGAAAACTTTTCAAAGCCACTGAGTAACACAACATTAATGTCTGTAAATGTGTTTTGAGCGTTGAAGTAATTTGTTATTAAAATGCCCGGGAGCTTGGTTTGCAGAGGCCTTTTATACAATCGTACAACGGAGCAGCAGATGGGTGAAATATAGATTGAAAATAAGTTAAGCGAAAAAACAAACACTAGACTCCGAACAAAGCTCAGATGACCCAGTTTTCCACCATCTCGGAGCTCTCCGGAAGTGTGAAATGTTTTTCTTTTATTATTATTATTAAACATTTGAACAAATGTGCAAAATCAAAAGGCATGTGTACATAAGAAATGGTTTGTGCATGTTTCGGGCACACAAAGTGATATAAAATAAAGTATCAGACATTCAACAGAAAAAATAATACATAAATAAATAAACAAGTAAACAGACACACATAAAGGACAAAGGGGCACTAGTTCTTATCAAATAAGTTCAGTTCTTTGTAGGCATCAAGGAGCTGTACTCCATGCTTGTTTTTTATCAGTTCCAAGGTTTTCAGGTGGTTGTCCACTAGAATGCTTTTAAAGGCTGAAAAGTCAGGTTTTCTATTTCTAGGTGTGGATGAAGAATTTGGCAAGGATTAGCAGGTTGTTAAATATAAGGTGTATTCTTCTGTCTCTGAAGGTGATTCCAAATATTATATCCTCTCTTTTTTTAAGTGATGGGGTAGGTAGAGTTTGAAAGTTTTCCCAAAATGTCCCAGTGTGCACACAATAGAAAAAAAGATGGTCTGTTGATTCAATATCATTGTCACAAAAGGTAATCTAAATCTAAATTATTCAATAGGCAAAAGTCCTCATAGGACAACAAACCTCCACTGTCATTTAGAAAATGTCTTATGGACCAAATACCTTTTTCCATCCAGGGACACGTGAAATGTGTGTCAAAAAGCTTTGTGCACTCGTAATCTGATTTGTGCGTAACTGTCGTTTTGTGCGTATCAGGTGATTTGTGTACTTACAAAAAAATTACAACTCCAGCATTACAGACACACAGATATTTTGAGTCAAATTTCTCTCATTAAAATACTATTCTAATACTATTAATCAGGCTTAAATTGCAGAAAAATCCTATTATTAATTGGCTTTCATTGCATGGGTTTCATGATATAGATTAGAGAATGACATTTTTTTTCCCCAATAACAACTCTTAAACAATTAGGTCACATGCACAGTCTGTGACTGAACATTTAATTTTTAACAAACTAACCACAAGAGAAAACAAAAGGGCTCCGGGGTGCCTCAGTGGCTTAGTTGTTAAAGCTGGTGTCCATGTGCATATGCTACACTGCAGCGAGGGTGGCGTGGGTTTGACTCCCAGCCTGTCACCAATTTGCCCACGTGTCTTTCCCTGATTTCCCGTCTCTCCTCTACTGCTAACAAAGCTGCTGTGGACCTAAAAACAAACAAAAGTGCTGAAATCAAAATGGCCTTTAATGAGCAATACAAACAAGGCAGAATTAATTAAAATTATCGAGGGTATCCTAAATTTAGAGTTATGGCAAGATTTCCTGGTGCTGTGGACACCTGTATATATGGACACTTGTAAATAGCAAAGTTGTGTTTCAATCTAGGTGCAGTTTAGAACAGGTTCAGGTTCTCTGTGAAACACAATGAAACAACTGCCCACCATCAAGGAAAAATGGCCCAAAGCAGGTGTTGTTTTCTACTGGTAGCATGAGGTGGTACAAGCAGGCATTCAGGTTGCGCAGGTAGTTCAATTGAACCAGAATGGTGTGTCCATAGGTGCAGTTGCAAAAAGGTTTGCTGTCTCTCCAAGCACAGTCTCAAGATTGGGGTAGCGATACCAAGAGACTGGCTAATACACAAGGACAGCAACAGGACAGGATTGTAGAAGAGCATCACGGAGCTGCACGACCAATGTCTGCTTCTCTGTGCAAGGAGGAACTGACCAAACACTGCTACTCCTTTAGTGGGACTTCTGCTCACAGCCCAGCACCATCGACGGGTGATCCATAGAGAAACTGGCTGGTCTGCCACTGGCATCCTGTTCTCTTCACAGATGAGAGCATTTCTTCTTCATGTTGTTTGTTCACCAGAGTTGAGTGTATGCCCAAAGAGCTGAGGTTCAGTGGTAACTTTGCATTTTTATTAATTAAAAATGAGTCATCTATATATTGATTGTGCATTTTATTCTATAACAGCTTTTTTCACTTTTTTCCACATGTGTGTGATGATACAAAGGGTGCAAAACTAAATGCAAGACACAGGATACAAATATGGAGCTAAATTTATATCAGTATTATTCAAGCAAAAAAAAAAAAGATCTCAAACAAAAAATAAATTGTGGTCAAAACTTTCGGAATTGCAATGAAATATTAAAAAAATTTGTTTATAAAACTTTTTTTTGTTCAAATTACTCATTTTTTCTCATGAAGAGAAAGTTATTTGCAAAACATAAATTTTTACTTGCGCATGTCAGAAATATTTGCTCACGCTTCTCAAACCTTTGCTTTTGACGCCCCCTGTTTTTGCTTGAACTCAAAGAGTTTTCAGTGGTGGGAACATGAACATCCTGGGCGGTGCCTAAAGAGGAACGATGTAAGACGTCTCCCTATTGGTTAGCGCTGACTAAAGCGGCGGCCTCTGATACCTCCCACCTCTGAACTGTAATTGAAGCAAAGCAACAAGCCTTGCAGTTCTGGGCAGAGGACATCACACCAAAAGTGAATGGCAAGTAATCTTCACAGCTTTACACTGTTTAACAGCTACTAAACTTTCCATCCTCTTTTCAAAGAAAAAAGTCTTACACAACTTATGAGGACAGTCGAGATTATCTTGTGTGCCGCGGTCCCGGTTAGAATAGCATGCTAGCTAAAGTTTGACATCAGGGTAAAGTGCATGAACTAGGCTTGTGTAATGTTCGCCTGTCTTTATGTTGAATCCGTTAACTAGCGCACCTTTGTCGAGTTGCATTAAGCGTGCCAAAATACCAAATGTATCTGGAGGAAATATGTGTTAAGAAACTGTTATGTAGTAAATGTTGTAGCTAGCAGTTAATTGCCAGGCGCTCCGCCGGGCTGAGACGCCCCCGCGCCGGGCTGAGACGCCCCCGCGCCGGGCTGAGACGCCCCCGCGCCGGGCTGAGACGCCCCCGCGCCGGGCTGAGGATTTCACCGCTTCACTGTCGGAGCTCTGCTGTCACTGCATTTAGCAAACAACTCCCTCTGCAGAGAATGTCAGCTGTTATGCTTTTATTTACGTCAGCTGTAGCCACCAGAACAATCACTATTACCACAGGAGCTGTCATAGCACTAGCAATCATTTGTCTGACGAACCCCTCCACCCCCCAGTATATCAGAATATCTTTTTACTTTAATTCCTTATTAGCGACTAAAAATAGACCTGCAGTAGAAACGTAATTTGGAGGATGCTTGTAAATAAAAAGCATTATAGCATTAAGCTCATGCAGCCCGGTTTTTCAACAAAAACACAACAGCAGCTGTTTTATGTGCAGTCTGTCTGTATGATATTTAAATTTAAAAACTCTGTTGTGTTTTTAGATTCAGTGACAAATCCTTATAGTCACACATTGTACCTTTATTGTATACTTAACATTCGGTTGACAGCTTTGGCTTGTAACTACAGGGTGAGCTACATTTGTTTTCTATTTTAAGAAATTAGTGCTATGGTCTGCCAGGTGATGCACAGCACCTCTGAAATATCTGCATACCAATTAAATACATTTTGCTTTAAGTTAATTGTATTTTAGAGAAATTAGTGCTTTTCACCTTGTATTCTAACCTGATTCTTGTCAGTCTACACTGTAAACCCAGATAAGGTGAATCTACTTAAAAAAAACCCAAGGTAACTTGTTGCCTTAAAAATTTTAAGTAATAAAGCATTAGTTGAATAAGTGCATTGGACTATGTTCAATGTACTTGAGGCCCTTTTGGAATGGAATAGAAGATCTAAGTTGAATGTACTAATAACAGAGTTTCAGTAATACTTTGTTTAAGCAATCATTCACCACCCATTTATTTAACTCAGGTTGTTAAGTAAGCACTGCTCTATTAGCAATTGAACTAAATTGTATGTTATAATTGACCAAATGTATCTTTTATACTTTGTAAAAAATAAATATGTCTCTTAATCAATCAAGCTGGGTAAATTAAACATATACATCTTTTTTTATTAAACATATCTTTTTCTTTTGATCCACTTCCTCTATGCTTCTTGGGGTGGTGCTGGAGCTTATCCCAGCTGACATAAGGCAAGAGGCAGGGTACACCCTATACAGGTTGCCAGCCTGTTGCAGACCTAACACAAAGAGAGGCAGACAGCCATTCACACATGTGGGCAATTTGGAGTGACCAATTAACCTAACCCCAGTAACTGCATGTCTTCAGATTGTGGGAGGGAACCCAGCAGACATGGGAAGAACATGAAAACCCCACACAGCAAGAGGCCTGGGCCAAGGTGGAATCTAACCCAGATTATTAGATAGTTATACTAGCTATGAGGCAGCAGTGCTAACCACCACGCCACTGTGCTGCTTGTAGCAAAAATATTTTTTACGATGTTGAGCTGATAAACTAACATGATAAAACTCAGCCCTGCCAAACACTGGTGCAGTAACATTTACAAATAACATTTGTCCATGGAACAATAAAAAACTGTACTTAGACTTGATAATTAATGTTGCGAAATGACAGATGTTTAAGTAATATAAACTCAGTTTATTTCAGTAGGAGCTCTTGATTGGACTTAAAAACAGAATTACAATAAAAAAGGACATGAAACAGTTCAGCTTACTCAGCATTAACAAGTATTGTTCACATACTTACTTTCAATATTGAACAAGTATTGTTCACATACTAGGCAATTTTAAGTAATATGAACTCAATATTTTAAGTCAAATCAAAATCTTGGTTTACAGTGTAGAGAAAAAGCACGAGGTTTAGACAAGTGTGAAAAACAGCTCAGTGTGAATCTATGTATGTTATCACCTCATACACGATCTGAATCTACTTAAAAAAATAATGTATGATTGACACTGTGAGGTCTAAAACTGAAGATTATACATTTCAAAGGTAGGTCAGTGCAAGAAATCAGTACAAAGCAGCTGACCAAGTGTTTACACGTCATCTTCAGATTCCAGAATGATGACACAATATTACAATATTGCTAGTATTATTATGATTATTACTATGACAACCAGAGTAAAGGTGATCATATATATATATATATATATATATATATATATATATATATATATTGCTTTAGTGCTATAAAAAGAAAACTGAATAAAATTGCACTGAACTGAATTAGGACAATATTGAAAGTAAATTAGGCAAGTGGCTAAAAACTGAATCTGAATGTGTATAATTTCTACCACTAGAGAGTGATATTGTGTTACAAAAAACAATACTGTGTGTAGTCGTCAAAAAAAGTTCTAAAAATACATTTTAGATTGATATCCCGAGAACCTGTGAAAAAAAGTATCTAAGGTTTTTGTAACCATTACAGAGGACATCAGGCCTCAGGAGGATAGAATAGAGTATTCATTCATCTGTATTATTATTACTCTTACTATGACAACCAGTGCAAAAGTTCCCAAATACAATATAGTATAGAAAGCTGTTACTGGTGGATTTCTTCTATAGTGTGAGGCTTTGAACGCTGTGGGTAAAGCCATTTGAGGTGGTGCTATAAAACAAAACAGAACAAATGTGGCCAGTGTTCAGGCTAAAGAAAAAAAATAAGGTCTAAATGGCCAATAAAAAAGTTTGGAGCAGTATTATTATTCTGCACCACTGGAGAGTCCCGGAATGTGACAGATTATGTGTTCTGTTTTTCACTCAGTATATTCAGGTTTTAAAACGAAATAACTGAAATCCAACTTCACCACATTAATTAATTTGGATGAAGTGTTTTAGTGGATTATGAGCCTTTATTGCAAAAAAGAGAGATTTTTAAAACTTGCACTATTAAACCACGAGTGTTAAATATCTGAAATGACCGCTCATCTATATATTGGACAAACAATGTTTAAGATGGAGTTGCCAGGAAGGAGAAAAAGAGGAACAGTACAATTTACAATTTTGCATATATTCTGTGTAATCTATGGTTTTAAATAAGAAATGAATCAGTATAGTGTACCGTGTGTGTAATTACTTATTGTTCAACATGTAGGCCTGGAGTTGAATACCCCTGCTCTAGGGCATCACCCAGAAAGTAAAAAGTCCTCTGACAAGCTATAAAAACCTCTCTTTTAACTAAATACTGTGTGGACACCAGAAATTAAAATATATCACAAAATCAACAATTACAGCAATATTAAATATGCAGCACTGTTAGAGATCAAAGATGGCATTGTATGTCAGTATGTCATAACGATGGCAGACGTGCTCCAAAGGAAAAAAAAAACCCCAAAGGTCCTAAACCCAACAAAGCCACTTTGATAGTGATTTTTATTTATTTATTTTTTATACATTTTTAAAAAAACTTATTGCATATTCATATTTTACCATATTCCATCTTTATAACATTACTGATGTATAGTAAATCTTTAAAATTTAAACATTAAACTCTTTAATTTAGTTGAATTGTCGCTTCATGTTTAAAGAGGAAAATAAAGTTGTGTTAGTTTTATTGACCTATCCTTATAATCACTGACTGAAGCTCAACTTATCTTTGTTGTGGTGAATATATTCTTTAAGCCTTTTATTCATGTAAACATACATCAGGAGAACGGGCTCTATTTTGTATTCAAGATAAATAAAATTCTTACACAATATAAGGAAATGAAGTATTTTTGATGGATCTGCAGAGAAGTTATAAAATGGGATGATTTGTTTGGGATTTTTAGTATCACACACACTTCTTTTTGCTCTCTCTGCTGTTATTATTATGTTATTATAATCACATCTGGCCAGGTCTGAATTCACAAGGACTTATTTAAAGCTGATCATGAGCAGGAATCATGGTGAATGTGTGTTGTATTTGAGCAGACTAGAGAAGTTTGTGTGAAATCTGACTGCTGAGTTGACAGAGGATAAATCATAAGGAAACCTTCAGAGAACTGGTGAATGATTACAATCACAGCATTATAAGATGGTGAAAGATGTCCCCTCCTCGGTTCAGCGATGATGGTTCCCTTTCACACAAATGGCCTCTTTGACTCCATGCTCAAACCAGCGTTCCTAAGAGTACATCTTTCACCATCTTACAATGCTGTGATTGCTGCCATTCCCCAGCTCTCTGTAAATAACACTCATGGCCACTGATCAATGATCATGAAAATTTGCATATTAATCATTATGAAACTGAATGCATGGCTAAGGCAATGGTGCTACTTTTGGTCATCATATAACTGCTCTTTATAAAACTGCAGTCAGCTGACACTGAAGAAGTCACTTGGATGAGTGATAAAATGTTTCTTCCACTGAAAACTAGTATTAGAAACAAACCACCAATCATCCCAAATACCAAATACCAAAAATTCTTATAATGCTGAATTTCATTTTCTATGTTCAAAGGTGCTTCTGCTTCCTTCATGACATAAATGTTGCGTATTATACACCAAAATATGAACTTAAGCTGAGATATGAACAGTTGAATTACATGAAGCTGAATGTGAATGTAGGAGACACTAAGTGATGGGAGTGATCGTGTTAGTTTGTCATAGATGTAAAAATAGTTCAGTTACAGTGTGAATAATAATAAATAATGTCTGCGTAAGCTTCGTCAGGTTCCTTTAATTTCTGGTAAGTAATGAACGTGTTGGTTTTACTTCCTTTTTTAACTTTTCACACACAGAGTGTAACATGCTTTTCAAGAGAGACAGGGACACATTTCTGACTGGATATATGTGCATATTATTTAATAAAGCCCTCTGACAGCTGCCAACTGTGTCAACACATATTGGCCAGTAAAGGGACATGGAAGCTGTGGTTGGGTTGATGGTGATTCTGCTGGGAGTGTCTCATGGTGAGCTGGTCAGGGTTTTTCACTTGGCATCTTATTAATGATAAGAATTAATAATATGTTATATATCAGCAATGTGTTTTGGAGCAATCCCATTCTTTTAATCAGTACATTGTTCTCAGGGATGTTAAAGCAGCTCACATTCTTGGGGAAAAAAGTAAGAGACCTGTTCTTGTAATTCTTTTGATGAATCCAGGTAAGAGTCTTTTGGCTACATCTGCAGTTTGTGATGGTTTGAGCAGAACTTTTGTTTATTGGGGTCTTATTCTCATTTTTAGTAGCAATATGGTAACTTCTTATATGCACCTAAGGTACACACAACAGTGAGGTATTTTCACTATTTTAGACTGTTCTTTGTTCTTGGTTTCAGTTCAAATGTTCTTGTTCTCTATTGTTCTCTTATGAACATATTTGGCTATTGTGGCATTTTAATGTATTTTTAGTTTTTCCAGAACTATCACGTTATACACATCCAGTCAAATACTGAATTATCCAAAATATAATTTATTATTAACATGGTAGTAAACAACAAAAGGAAACAAAATAAAACATTTTTAACAAATAAAAACCCTCACATCAATTTACTTGGGTTTCCTGAGAATGTTAATTTCATTCTCACTATTTCTGATTTTGTAGAAATTAAATATCACACATCACAAATATTTATGTTTTATTCAAACCTTTCAAATCTTTCAGGTGTGAAAACTCATTGTGATGGCAGACAGGATGGAGCTCAGTGTTATGGCGCTTTGGGAGGAACTGTGGACATCCGGCTGATGGACAGCGCCTCAGAAATATTTAAATTCCAGTTGGTGAAGAATGAATCAATAGTACTCGATGTGAGAAATAATAGAGTTTTATCCAAAAACACACACAACAGATCTGTCTTCATTCCCAGTAATGGAACATTTAGCATCAGTAACTTGAGCAAGAATGACGGTGGGAAATATATCCTTGAAACCTTTGATTCAACTGGAACAAGAACAGGCACGTGGACTTTACAGCTGTTCATTCAAGGTAATTTCTTCTCTATTGGGAAATGAAGCATAAAATAATTTAATAATTTAACATTGTTTGGATAATCTACACAACATATCCTACAAAATTTTAGATACATGTATTTTGTGCTTTATCTGTTATTCCACTAGGAAACTGATAAAGAATGATCAAGATCCTGTTATAATACCAAAGCACATCTGTGTGTGTTTCTCTCAGCTCCTGTGTCCTCTGTCCTGCTGCTCTCTGAGTGTCTGTCCCAGGGAGAGATGACGGTGTCCTGCTCCTCTGAGGGAGGGGACAGTCCTCAGTACAGCTGGACTCTGGATGGACGCACACTGACAGATGCTGAGCTCCTTTCTGGAAACAATGAGGGTAACATCATCACTCTGAAACAGGACATCTCAGGACATCTGGTCTGCTCAGTCAGGAACAACATCAGTAATGTCCCCAAAGGAGAGAGGATATCTACCTGTGGTGAGAGAGAACATTATGAATTATATCTGATAACCACTGAGTAATTAATATGCTCACTTTGTACATCTTTGATGAATTATGTGTTTGTTTGTTTTCATAGGCTTTATTTTCATTAACTGCACCTCAGTCAGTGGGACACAGATATCAGGGTGGGTGCATAAAGACAATAACAGCCTGTGTATTGAACCAAAACAGACCTCTGTGGGTGAGGACAGTGGAACTACCATCCGTGATGCGCCATGGTACATTAGTAAGTGAAAACTAATTAGATTCATAGGTGTCATTCTTCATAAAATACATGTTTGCTGAATTAAACATTGTTTAATTTTGAAACAGGCAATTTGCCACTGATCGGTGGGGTTCTCTCAGCACTGATCATTTTCTCAGTTGTGGGTGTAGCAGTCGTCTGTGCTCAGAGGAAAAAGGAAAACAGCAAACCTACAAAAAAAGGTACAACACTTTCTTTTTCTCACTAATTTTGCTATTTGCTTTTTTATACAACCTATACAGAACTGTTAGGCATTTTAAATGAACCCTTTAAGAGTTTTTAAAAGTCATATTGTGTCTGAATCATTTTACATTATCTCCAGTGTTTGTGGTAAAACTTAGACTTTTACTGCAGCACACATGACAGTGAAAACTGTTTAACTGTTAACAAAAGTAAACTCACACACACAGAAAGTCAGATTATTCCTACAATAATTCACTGATTGTAATATTTGAGTCACCCCATCTTGTTACTCTGCAGAGGAAGAAGATGACCAGGAAATCTTTGCTGATGTCAGGGACTTGAAGCAGCAGGCACAGCAAATGGAGAAAATAGCAGAGGTGGAGTATGGCCAAGTCAAGTTTGCAAAGCGACCGCGGAAGACTGAACCAACAGGAGATGATTGTTTGTATGCCAGCGTCCATAAAGTCAGGTGATTTGAGTGGTCAGTGCTTCTACAGAGATTGCATCACTGAAGGTCCATGGAGGGAGGAGGTGATGTGAAGATGCCTCAGTGTCTTTCATTTGATGTGATTTCCCATCAGAAAAATACAAACCATCAATGCTTATTGATTGTTTTTTATTTTACTTGTTTACTTTCACTCCACTTCTGTATTATATCAGGACATAAATGCATATATTAGTAGATGATTTACTTTGTTACACAAATACTGTCTGCACCACTGCAGTCATTTTTACAGTAAAAAAAAAAAAAACTTTTGAAAAAATTAAACAACAACATGTTTTATGGATTTGACTGGCAAACTTTCAAACTGCTTGTTATAGATATAATAATATCAATATTGATAATGTTCTGTCATCAATCTGGGAGCTTTGTCAGTGTCTTGACAGCTCATTTGTATTATTATCTCTGCTTCACTTGTTGAGACTGAAGATCAAAGACTAGATGCATCAAATGATCAGTGTGCTGAGATCAGTGTGGAGCCAGCTATGATGCTCTTATCGGTTTGTTATTAGAAGCAGATAAGAGGGTCAAATTTACATACTGGATAAAAAATATCACTGTTAAACTGAACTAAACTAACTCCTCAGTAGACTGTTTACATAAGTGGCCTTGATCTACTCCCATTAGTTTTGTTCATGTTAAAAGGGGCCAGTGGTTTTGATATCTGTGCTTTTAGATTTTTATGAGGTCTTTTAAAATTTAAAACATCAGTAAAATAGCATTTCAATTAATCATTAAAATCTGAAATTTGTATTTTTATTTAACCTGTTTTTCCTTTCTGTGCTAGCTCCAGCCCCTGCCTTTTGATTTGTTTGTAGTAACCTATTAGAATTAATTTGATTTCACAACTCTGCAATGTAAGTACAGTAAATAAATAAATAAGGTTTTTTTTTCTTCTTTTTTTTTTTGGTAATGTTGATGCTGCTAGTCCTTCACTATTCTGGTGGAATGGCAATCACAGTTAATTCTATTAAGAGGCTTCATTTCCCAAAAGGGAGAAATGACTTTGAACAAACAGCTGTAGACTCTGCTTGCCCTAATGTATGTCCACTTGAATAAAACAGTTCAATGACATATTCACCACTGTCTGTCCTTCTCAGGTTATTGACCCTCTATTCCCAGTAATGTTGTATTACTGGAAATTGAGTACTTTTCATTGACTTTTAACAGCTGGTCTCTAAAGATTTCTGAGGTGCTGTTCATCAGCCGGAGGGCCAAAATTCTTCCCGAAGGACCACAATACTGAGCTGCACCCTGCAAATAAAAAGAGCCCCCACCAGCAGGGCACTGAACAATATATATAAATATGTACTTAAATATATTCAACAACCAACTGTTCACAAGACAGCAGCACTACATGCTAAATGTGTGTAACATTAAGGACACCCATGAACATCAACTGGGAGAAACAGAGAAAAATATGCATCTCCAAAACTCAATAAATTCTACAATAAACTCCCAATAAAGTTCAGTGTCAGTGCAGCAGATTAACAACACCTACATGTGGTGTTTGACAAAAACAAACTCTTTGAAGGAGTCAAAGCTCAAATCCAGCTGCATCCGGATGTTCTCCACCTGAAGCTGCTTCTGTTTTGGAGCTAGCTTGGTTAGATGCTCCTAATTAGACTTGCAGGGTCTTTGCGGCCTCTGTGCACAACCTACGGAAGTGGCCGACCTCATGTCTGCATTTATGCATGTGTAGCTGGATTGTGTGTGTTAATTACCTTGTGGTTGTGTGCTGGTGTTTTTTTTGGTCCTCGCTCTTTGTGCTCAGTTTTTTGGCTGCAAACATATTTGTCCCTGTTTTTTCACTTTCTTCATTCCCTCAGATAGTTTCAGCAGTCTCCCTCCAGGAATTTGCTGGCATTTGTGAGTCCTTATATTGATGCTTTGATTATTATTCCTGATTGTTATTATCTGACTGATAAAGTAGCCGGAAACGCACAAGGACTAAGCAAGTTAATCACAACGTTGTGGGCTGGGTGGACCTGACAAGTAGTGACGTTTGTGCAGAGGTGCACGCCAGGTTACCTCGTAGGATCAGAGCGGTTTCCATAGCTGCCCCGTGTGCACTTCTCAGGTGGACTTTGATGTTGGTGTTTGTTCCTGACTGAGGAGTGTTCCGCACATTTTTCATCATCCACAACAACACACTCGATGCTATCTGTGCTATCGTAGTAAAAAAAACTCAATAGGGACTCTGCTGCTTTCTCTGCAGACTGCTGCATTACTGTGAGTCAGTGAGGAGCAGCGCGGTGTGCGCACGCACACAGACTTAAAAAAATGACAATATCTATAATTTCAGTTAGTCTTAGTTTTGTAAACTCACAGTTCAGTTTTAGTTAGTTTTCGTTTTTTCCTTTTAATTTTAGTTTTTATTTATTTCAGTTAAAGACAACGTTTTTTCAGTTTCAGTTTTAGTTATTTCATTCGTTTTCGTTAACTATAATAACCCTGCCTCATATGCACCCCATTAAGATCTACTGAGACCTGCAATCATGTGTTCTAGTACTTGTGCTTCCAGGGGATTTGTGCCAGCTAAATATTCTAGTGCCAGGAGGCTGAGGGGTAGCACTGGCAGCTGATAGCATAGTTTTGTTCAGTCACTGAAAGCATCTTCTCTTCTTATAAATTTGGTTTAAGTTTAAGTGAAACTGATCTACTTGAATTTAACATGAGAAACTGCATTTACATTCATAAAATGAAAGGTATTTTAGTTTAATAGGACCTGTGTGTTGTCTTGGTGATTCAGTGTTTGTGTCACTCTGCAAACACAACATTCAACAATCAGCTAATACGTCTGCTGGTTGAGGGGTTTGTTGTGCCCGGCACCATTTCTTATTTAAGTGTTATCAATTTGCATCTTTTAATAGTTATAACTTTCTGCAAGTCAGCTAATGAGCATATTGCCAAAAATGATAAATGATTCCTTTACATCTGACTTAACACTGACTTGAGACTGCAGTAAAAAACCCGCCACTGTGATTAAAGGCCGAAAACTGATGTTTCACTACTCATGCTACTTCTAATACACTAATACAACCACTACCAAAAAAGTCTAAATGAATAGATGATTAAAAAATGAATTAAGCCATTGAATGCACTAAAATATTAAAAATAAAATTATAAATGAATAAATTTGCAGCTCCACACAAGTACAACTTGTTACAAGAATACATAATTCTGTTATAATTTGCTTATATGTATTATTCCCCCCCCTTTTTTCTATCTAATTTAATTAACATTCAGTTTATATTTTTCCCTTTGACATTTTTTTATGATTTCTGCTTCATTATGCAAATGAGGGGGTATTTTCAGATTGATTAGACAATCTTCACACTGGAGGATGCCATCTCTAAAAGATGACACACCTTGAATTGACAGCCTGCCTTATTTGAAATGCTCAAAAGAACATAAACAGAAAAAAGATAAACAGGTGAACATATTATTAAAATTAAAAAAAATTTAAATTTAAAATGGGTAATATGTAGCAGAAAAGTCAAATGGGAAATTTGTACAAAATTTATATAGATGTAGGTAAATGAACAAAAAGCAGATTAAAGCACAAAAATATTTATCATTATGTTTCAACTATATTCAGTAAGTAAGTCAGTTTTATTTATACAGCATATTTACAACTAAAGTGCTTCAGAGTAGAAAAAAATGGTCAAAATTTATGGTACACACATTCACACTATTTATATAAAATCTACTGCTTCCATTTATACTTAATACTATGTCTGCTGCATTTAATACCATGATTATTTAGTTAATGAGTCAGTTTTTTTATTTAAATTTTTTTTATATTGGCCCCCCACAGGCTATCACTACCATCACTGAAAAATAAATTTAATAAAAATATGTAAACTCAGCTTAAATTTTAAATAAGAAAACACACACACACACACACACACACACACACACACATGACCGGTTCCATCCAAATGTATCAGACACTAACAGTAGCATAATTGGACCAGACGAAGGCAAATACAAGCTTAGACAACAACAAAAGATTGCCATGTTATTCGTCAGTCACGAAATGCACTGACTGCACTATTGTTAATGAGCATCATGAGGTGCAGGATTTAGCAGAAACTTTAATGAGTTTTGGCAGGATCTGATGGTGGTCTCCCAATCCCACATCACAAATGTATCTTGCGATGCCTTACCTGTCCATCATCCCAACGCAATCTTGGAGTCTCGGCCCGACGCACCTGCAGGGCAGAGAAACCAGAGAGATCATCCATTAAATCGGGGACAGGTTATGAGTAAACCTCATGTTGCTTTTCTTCCACGTCAATCAGCTGTCACCGGGCAGGGACCTGTGAAATATTGAATCCCGAGCAGGACTGACCGCTTGTCAATATGACACCAAGAGGTGTTTGAGCTGGAAGGCTTGTTTGTTCTCATTTGGTTCACATGCTATTTCAATGGATTTCTCGAGTGAGAATAAACATCCAAACATACATCATTTAGCTCAAACCAAAGTGCTGTGTCAAACCTTTGGGGAAATTAATGGAAAGGAGACAAATCTCGATCTAAAAAGAAAAAAACAAACTTTCAACTGTTATAAAAAATGGATAAACGCAATAGAGAAAGGACACATTAAGGATACTTCTGCCCTACTGAGCATTCCACCTACTTCAGCTGGAAAACCAGTAATGAGATCGAGAAATATCAGGTTCGAAGTCGTGGTCTAAAGGTGTAGAGAGTGAAGATGGCATAGAGATTAATATATTCTGGTATGACAAGTTTTTGCTGTTCAGCTTTCTGACTGGCATTATTGGTCATCTCTCTTTCCTTGACAGCTGCTTTACTTAGCTGCTTTTAGAATGACCTTTACCTTAAATATGATAGCTGGAGGGACATTTCTTAAAGAATCTAAAGCTCCTTACAGCATACAGCTTTACAACAATGGTGTTATACCGTTTGTACGGCTGCTTGCTAATCTTTCATTTTCATAAAGTTTCAGCTTTTTCACACCGACAGCTTGCCGGTTAGGAAAAGGGCCACCCAAGTGATGGATACAAAGATATTAATCACCTAAATATGCTAATCTCCTCAGCTCTTTGGGGTTTCTCAATTCTCGTTATAAAAAAAAATTTACATTTACAAAAGAAGCTTTCATAACCCCGCTGTGCCCAGAACCACATGTCCGGTGGACAAAGCTTGCAACTCCGTAATAAACAAAGTGAAGTATTAAGCTAAAATTGATAGATAGCTGCATGCATTTCCCTCGGGGATTGGTAAAGAGAAATACCGAGGTAAAAGTTTAGTGCAGCCAGAAGAACAACATAACACTGGTGTTAATACTTTTCTATTGAATGCCAGAATTGGCATCTGTTAGCTGGGTAAATTAGCACTAAAGGTGATTGTACGCCTCATGTGTTGCAAATCTTTTTTCGACCACCTTATTTGGTGAGCTCTCACCATTTCAGGGAGGCCTGGTGGAGCCTTTTCTAAAAGCTATGGCCGGACTGTACATCTTAAAGATTATTCCGGCCTGAGGAAAACCTGATGCCTGTACTATGAAGTAGGATTTGGGGCTTAGTTAAGGGTTAATGCTGCATTTTCATTGCTCTGAAGATGGGTCACTTCTTACCAGGGAGGGTAACTTATGCTGCATACCTAACCTGCATGCACAAAATCACCACCTCCTGACCAATCAAGTTCCTAGAAGATCTCTTGAACTACAGTAGATGGTAGGGACATCTGTATGCCTCTCTATGACAACTATGAATAGGAAACACAGATCCTTATGTATCATCAGGCTGTGAGCAATTTTATCATCATAAGCCTAATTATAGCCATATAATCCTAAAACAAGGCACCTAAGCTTTTGGATCCTGTCTACAATTTACAAGTAAGCATACTTCCTGTTTTTAATTATGTTTTATTCTTTCTCTGGGGTTACTGTTTCAGACCATTTAACATCCCTGAGGTTGCAGTTGAAAGAATTTAAATTTCTTTGCATGTCTACAGTTTATGGTTTCATCACGTTTATTAAATTATCAATCATCATTAATTCCAAAGGGATGATGGCTGAAAGAAAGAATGCTTTAGTTTTTTTAGTCTTTGCTCTTTAAAAGAATCACATTTATCTTTTTCTCCAAATACAAGAAACACAAGTTTATCTTTGTTTCTTCCTATCGTAACAATCAAAGCTGGATGGTGGCGATAGCACAGCGATCAGTAAGAAGTCTTGTTAACACTAAGTAAGCAGGAAGTGATTAGAGTAGACTCTTAGCTGCTCATTAATTCCAGATCCTTGAGTAGAAGACTTTGAACAACAAGAAAGACACAGGAGAACAGGTTTTGACTGCTTCTCTCTCTCTCCGAGTGTCTGCGTGTCTGTGTGTGTGCGTGCGTGCATGCGAAAGCTGCATGAGCACACACGACACAACAAATTGCTTAGCAAATTAGGAGAGCAGGCTAACTTTGGAATTAAATCGGTGACAACTGTGGGTCCTCCAAAGTCACTTGGTTGTCAATTAAATGGTGTACCAAATAGCTAATTAGCAAGCAATCAGTGTCTGCATCCAGTGTTGTGTTGTGCGTGTGTTTCAGTCAGTTCTCTTTCTGCATTAGCAGAGAACAAAGGACTTTTCTGACAATAGACACAACAAGCCAGGGATTATGTTTTTGTCAGTAAAGTCGCCTAATGAGCGTCAAGGTGTTCTTAAGCAAGGCACTCATTCTGTATATAAGATGTAAAATTGTGGTTTTACTCTTAATTTTCTTGATATTCAGCCTGTGTGCTTGTAAAGCATTTGTCATAATTTGTCACTTCTCCATCCTTTGTCATCCCCTCATGTTTGTCCTCAGGTTTCCTTTCCATGTGTCTTTAGAGCTGTGCTGATACTATCAACATTTGCAGGCTAGCTGCAGTAAAATAAAAATGACCTCCTGCCACGTTAGAGAAAGAACATTAAGTTCCTTTCTACCTCACAGCGTCTCGCCATCCCTGTTGCTAGGATTCAGAAGTCTAACTTTGTTTGCAGAGACCACCGACAAGCTCCACCTCAGCACCTCACTCATCATCTTCTGTCATTCTGACCGGTCCTCAACGCTCAGCTTGATGAAAACATAAAGCCGGCATACTGGTACATAAAGAAAGTAAATTTTATCTATAACCACAGCTGCCATTCTTTTGAAGAGTTATGCTGCTTTGGCCTCAGTATTAAAGTATGTAGGGAGAGACACGATGGCTAAGCTGTGAGGCTATTTACAATTTAAACCTGTCAAACACACACATATATATGTAATACTCAACTCAACTTCAGTACAACAAAAACAGCACAAACAACAGCACAATAAATAAAAGTCCACCAGTGAAATTAATAGGACAAAGACAACAGCAGAAATGATCATATTTACAGATTGGTATAATAAAACAGTTTTGGTCTCTATTGTTAACTTCCCCTTTTTGTGACAATTGTACAGTTAATTGTTATGCATAACTCATCCCTTTAAATTTTATTAAGGCGTACAAAATACAAGAGTCACCTTTTTATCTCGTAATGCTACAGTCAAGGTTTCAAAACTGAGGTCAACAAACTAAAAGGTTCAGCTAAATTAAAAATTAAAAAAAGTGTTCCCAAAAAGCCACAAGCATCCTGTGTTCCCAGGGCTGAGTTTCATTGTCCTTATGGCTTTTTTTTCTCAGTTTATCATTGCAAAAACATAATCGCAATGATATGAAATAGACATAAAAAACGATTGGACAAAAAAAAAAGTGACAAAGTCTCAATAGATTAACCGAATAGCTGATTCAGTACTACTCCTTATTACCATCGTGCAGCTCTTTTGGCAGCTGTGGAGAGCTCTAAATGTGCTTTTTACAACAAGCACAGAAAGCTTCCCCTTTATTATTCTGATGTGAGCAGAAGATGGCAATTTCTATGTTTTGTTAGCATTACTATTCAGGGAGAATCCGATCTTGTTCACTACCTAATGAGGTAAATCTGGACCTTTTTGAGCTCTGTTGCATGCAGCTCTTGTTCTCTCTTCCACCTGCTTCTTTACCTAGAGCCAACATTTCTTCTCTCTCTCTCTTTTTTTAAATTTTTTTTTTTTTTTACCAATTTCTTACATCACTCCACCTGCTAGCTTCATATCTCCCCTTCTACTGTCTGTCTGCACTTGTCCCTTCATTCATAGTTCATCTGCACTGTACCTTAAGGGTCAATACATTCTGCCCCTGACTGGAGGACATCCCCGAATCCAGCTACAGGTCAAAGAATATAGCTGCTGCAAGATTAAGTCATGCTCTCTCCCTCTCCCTTTCCCTCTCTTCTTAGAAGGGAGGTGCCCCTTGTCTGGTATGCCACCTGAGTGCAATGCAGTATGATTTCATGATGCTTTTAACACCATAAAAGCACCAAAGCTGGAGGCTGCTCGGGGGAATCTATGAAGGCGAGCGGACACTTGAAAGAAATGGATTAACTTTCATACATAGGCACACATCTTTATGTTTCATCGCTCTCTTACCCCTGGGTGCAATTGGCATGGCAAGGATGACACTCGTTGTTGGCCTTGGCGTATTTGAAGATGAAACTGTTGGCTCCCTGCAGCCCATCGGGGCACTTCTCCACGCAGTTAGGACCGTCTTTGAAGTGGAGGCATTTTACGCACTGGTCTGGGCCCTGTGAGGTGAGGGGAACAAGGAGGAACAAGATGAGAAGATGGGTTACAAGTGGTGGTAGACAAGGGGTGAATATAGAACAAAGAGGTGAAAGTTGTGATAAGACATGTAGACCAAAATAATGGGCAAAGAGGTGAAGGAAACTGGCAGGAAAAATAAAATGAACAGAGTAAAGAATGGAAATTCATATGGCAGGAATCCCACACAGTGATTTATATGCTGAGTTAAATTGCTGGAATGTGATCCACTGCATTCCTGATAAAACTGGGAAAATGCTTAAGGAATCAGGTCATGCCAAAAAAGAGCACACTGAAAGTGATGGAAGAGATGACAAGAAGTAAGAGAGCAGGAGCTCAGCTGCAGCAGGAGCATGAATAAGTTAGAATGGGAGTGAAAAAACCGACTGTACTCTTTGTGTTTATGCGAGTGTGTATGAAAATGTGAGCTTAAAGGTGTGCAAAAATCTGTGTGTGTGTGTGTGTGTTTGCATGTGTGTGTAATGAAGAACAACTTGCATTCTGGGGGGCCGGGCTTTTTAGCTCCGCGCTCTGCCGCTAATGACGGTCACGGCGACCTGATGGACAGCTTCTCACCACTTGACACACTCAGACACACACCATCAATAAACATTATGCTCACTTTGCATGCGTGTGCGTCCGCATGTGTGCGCGCACTAGTGAAGACGCATACAGATGTCTGAATGCATTCAAGTATGTCCGTGGGTGCTGTACGCACGTGTGTCTGTGTGCGAGAGCGCAAGGTGGATGATTGACTCTGGTGTTATTTACTACTCAGCTGTGACCAGCATCTCAAAGTCAGCAGCCTCTGTGCATCCTTGAGGAGTTGCTCTCTCTCTCTTCATCTGTTATTCTCTCTCTCTCAGAGGGCAGTCATAAAAGGTTAGTCACACAGTCACTGGATTCCATGAAACAAGTCATGCTGCACATTAGACGCAGCTTCTTATAATGAAACATTGTGCTTTAAAATAAGCTTCGCGTACAGCTATAGATCATACCCACTGGAGTATTTATGCCACCAGGACGGTACAGGCAGTGATTACTAAAAAATAAAATGTACTTCCAGAGTTCATCATAGTAAAGATAAAAAGTCCAATAAAGCAGTTAACTTAATTCAATAACAGCACATTAACATATATTATGGGAATAATTTACAGAAAAAGAAATGCAGGTGTATAAAATCCAGCACTTAGCCAAGAACTCTGCCTTTACAAAGATTTTAGAGAGAATGGGTTGTTCTAAAGATCTCACTGAATTTGAACTTTACAGTGTTGCAACAAATCAGTCTGCGAAATTTCTTCCCTCCCAGATAGTCCATGATCAGCTGTAAGTTGTGTTATTGCAAAGAGGAAGCATTTAGCAAACATACCAACTTAACCACAAGTTACAGAGTGGGGTCGCTGAGTGCATAAAAGTCCCAAATGCTTTGCTGACTCAGTTAATGCCGAGCTCCAGTACAAAAACTGTGCATTGGGAGCTTCATTGCATTGGTTTTCATGGCTCCTGCAGGTGTATTACGTAGGTGGCCCAGAACTTGTGTCCATGTATTGTGTTTTATATTCTAGCCAGCTCAGTAAATGGCTAATCAGCCAAGCAAAACAGTAACAGGAAGAACCTGCAAGGAAGTAAGTGATGTCTGTGAAGAGACACACTAACATGATGTGGCATAATCATATCAGTTTGCATTGGCACAAACACAATGGGAGAGGCAGTAACGGGCACAATAGGGTTGTTTAATTGGCATAAATGGTTCCATCTGCATCTTTGCATTTTCTAAAAATACAGCACAGTTTAATGATTTATTAGGACATGGATCACTTTGGCAACCAATGATTTAGTCAACAATTTGAGGACACACGTGATCTATGTGTTGGAAAAACTCTTAATTTGCTTGGTTTTTGCCTGAGGTAGAATTACAGAGTAACTGACAATACGATATCTGTACGCTGCCCACGAAAACACCGGTATCGTGATACAATGATTCTTTGGTACTCAAAACAATTATATATGTGCAATTAAAAAGAAAAAATAGATGTAAAACTGTAATTATGTATTTATTCATTGTGTTCTGAAGATTGTGCATCATATTATTATTCAGTTATAAAAATGTGACAATGCAGTTATTTAGCTCTCTGGCTTGCTTTCCCTCTGTATACCTCATTTTCTGCTTGAGTGTCCTAAAAATAACAATCGTATAAAAAGAGATCTGGAGATGCATGAGAAGATGGCTTGAAGGGGAATACAGCCTAATTTATATCAAGTAATCTTGGATTTCTTTCTTTATCCTCTCAGTTTAACAAATTGACTCACGTCTTCGAGTGCCTGTGTGTTCACAGTGAACTGGGCAGCTTATGCTCACTTTGATTTGAGAAATTTAATAAGGGCCCCCACAGTGATTCATGGATTAGTAACTCTGGTAAGCAAACATTATTCATCTGCAATAACATGTATTTTCTTAAGGTCCCATTTGCTAGTGGAAAATGTGTATTCCTCAGCCATTTGGCAAGTGCTTGCTGAAGCTTGTTGGCAAGTGGTTGCTGTGAAATAGATTGCTAAAGGCCCAGTCAAGTGTGAAAAGTGTGATGCAAACCATAAACAGAGACCATTCACCATCAAAATAAAAGTTGCAGTGGTAAGGCACAACTTTTCCACTGAATGCAAACATTCCCCATTTCCAGTTTGGGACACACTTTTTTACCACTTTTTTTTAGCACTCTGCAAGTGCTTGCAGACAAGTTGCCATCCTTCATGCACATTACGGTCGACTGCAGCAATCTGCTAGCAACCAAAGCAATCACAAAGAGGTTTTTGGTGCAGCACCCTATTTGTGAATGATTCCACCTGGCGTCAGCCAGCAACCTTGAAGAACCGCTTACCAGGGAATACACATTTTTGTCAAACAGCTGGAAATTGCCAGAGAGTTGCTGACTAGTCGTTAGACCTTAGTCGAACACTATAGAAGACAACAGTTTTGATCGTGTTACTGGATCCAATTACAACATCTATGCTAATTTGTCAGCTTTCTAGATTTTATTTCAATACTTTCTACAATACAAAATAGATGTATTCACAGGAACATTGGCAAAAATAACACACACACACGCTGTTTTGTTGTGGAGATATATTCCTCTGCATATGTATATTCTCCTGCTTTCCAATCCCCTTAATCATTCTGCAACCCCTGAGAATTTTGGCAACCTTTTCTGGGCGTCCCCGCAGGTTTGCTATAAGCACTGGAGTATAGTCTAGCATTCTAATGATGCAGCTGCAACCTTGCATGACCAGATTTGTTTACATTTGCTGTCGCTATATGTGGGATTTCTGTGCACATGCATACAGATGTGCATGTTCTCCGCCAACATTTCAGGAAGGAAACGTTTTGGAGAGTCTTGGTGTGATCACTCTAAAAGTGACTTTACCGGAAGGTCAGAAACTAATCTTATTTTGCTTTTTTTCTGACTGTGTGTATGCGTGCTTGCCAAAAGCATGCCTCCAAAAGTAGCTACAGTACTTTATCATTCCTCCCATTAACCTACCATTCACCTTTGCAAACAGTACTTATATCTTCTGAAATCCTGTGTGCAAAACAGATAGACTCCCCACAAAAGTTGGAAATCCACTTTGGCACGTAAAAGATAGGAGACTATCTTGCACAGAAAAATGAGAGGAGTGGTTTTAATCTAAAAGCCTTTTTTTCCCCTGTATTTATAAAGTGAAAGGGAAGTTCAGACTGAGGGTCTTACCGGGCCAAGACATGTCATAGTATTTCCATCCATCTTCTCACATTGGCTATCACATCCCAGGCACAGGGATCCATTGGCAAATTCACGCTCTTCCCTGATAGAGAAGAAAAATGAAAATAGAAATCCATGTATTATAGATTTACGAGGATGGTGAAATATTGATTAAGAGTATACAAGCACAAGCTGTACATTGAAGCCTTTTCAACATGTGATACATTATCAGGATTTACTCAGGTCACCTCCAAGATTCCCACCCTGTGCTGTAGTGCCCTCTGCAGGAGGGGCATGCGGGGCAGAGAGCTGCTTAAAACTATTTGATCAAGTTAACGGCTTCACATGGTCAATATGCTTACAGAAAAAGTCCATGAATAATGAACAGCTTTTTAAATCATGGACAAACACGAGGGGATGCGTTTAAGGAGAAGGAAGCAGGAGGAGAAATGGTGGGAGGGAAGGTGGATTGGGAAAGATGGTAGGAGAGGCCACGGAGAGGGCGCAGAGAGGGGTTTGCCTTTGATAGGGTGAGAGTGGAGAGACAGAGGGAGTGTGTGATAAAAGAAAAAGGAAAAAAAAAGCAGAACACATTTTCTTTTCATCCCATTATCAAACAATCACTGCAGTTTCTGCAGTGGCTAAGAGTTCAACCAAGCGCTTTAGTCAGCCAGTTAATGTGTACTCTATGCTGGTTTTGTTTTTTCGCTTCTGAAAGAAAAGAAAGTAAACAATAGCGCTCCATATTGGGTTTATACACTGCAATTACCCTGGCAGGGGCTCCACATTGCCTCGGGCCATACCGTTGAATCCTTCTATGTGTATATCAGTGTGTTTCTGTGAGTGTGTGCGCACATGCACGCTCTCAATCTAAAAATTCCTGACTTGTTTGTGTCCGAATCAGCGTATTATCTTCACTTTTGAAGTGCAGCGTCTCAGGCGGGCAGAGGCTGGCTGCTGTCAATAACAACTGCTGCCGATCAAAACCACTTTTCACATCAGAGGGATCGATCAGCCAATGCAGAGGACAGACGCTCTCGGAGGAGGATTCACTCAGTTACAAACAAACCTCTTTCTCACAGTGGTGGGATAATGAGAGGGACTGTATGTTTGTGTGTGTGAGTGTTTTTGTTCGGATTTGCATGTGATGCTACAGGGGTGGAATAAAGAGTCCGTAGATTCCTCCTTGTGAGCTGTTTTTATACGATCTGGCACTGAGAAATTTGGATCTCCTGCGGGTATGTGGGTTTTTATGCATTTTCATGTGGGTAATATTAGATGAAAATCTTTTAGACTTGGTTGTTCTAAAAGCAAGAAAAAAGAAACGTAACATCCCGACACTCCAGTGTTCAGCTCACATTAAAAGGCAATAAAAATGAAGATAAAATCCCAGATTTCCCTTTGCTGAGGCTTTATATCAGGGTAGTTTTTCTTTAAATGGTCCTATTGGTTCTTTATGATCACAGCAGTTTGTCTGACACATCCAAAAGCAGAGTGTGTAGGCTACAGACTGTCCTTTTATTAATAATGTTTTCAGTGGGAAACTCCCGTAGCTCTCTTTGCATTTCTCCCTCGGCTTTCTTTCCCTTGTTCCAAAATAAATTAGTTTCCTCTCTCGGAGGTGCTATCCAGGGGAATCCTTTAGAAAAAACCCAGGCAGTGGAGAGATATCTCTTTTCTTGGTTGAGGAGGAAGAAAAGATACATGGAGGAGAATGGGCGAGAGACAAAGACCTCTGCAGCCGTGCTCTCTGGGGTCATTTCCATTCCTTCAAAGCTGTTCCTCCTGATTGGCCCCCTTCACGGCTGGACGTGCGCACCAAGGCCCCACTGGGGCATGGCCTGATGGGGGATTAGCCCTGTTTTAGGGGGAATTTAAGCAGGACTGTGGCCACTGTTCAAAAATCCAAACATCCAAATAGCCAGAGCATGGTCAACCCACCAGAGCAACTTTTTTAATTAAACACATTCAGCACCTCCCTCACCCGCTCCCTCCCTCCTCCCCTAACCCCAGTGGACAGAATCTCAGTCCTCCCTCCTCACCCCCAAACTCTTTTGCTCTCCCTTTGTTTTATTCAACAGACATATAAACTGAAGGGAATTTAGTGCCTTTCCTCATTAACAATGGAAACATAGACGGGTGAGCTGAGGAATCTTAAGGTTTAAGATCACCGTCCCGAAAACATTTTTAATGAGCTAACACTAAATTCTTAAGAGATATACACTTCAATAACTTCAGAACAAAATGGGATATTAAGCAAATCTATTCTGCATACAGTAAAACCCACACCACAACTAAACTCAGATGGTGCTGAAAACAGGCAGTGCTATCAAAATCCACCGTCAAGGTCCAGCCATGCGTGTACAGACAGATGGGGTGAAAAAAAATTAAAATGATGTTTTAAAGGTAAAAACTGAATAGAACTTTATTAGCAGTACCCCCTTTTATATATTAATTCAGATATGTCGTCCCTTCTTTGTATGTGTAAAATGCATTTTCATGCAGAGGATATAACTTTCTCCAACAATTTGAATGACACATTGTGTTTGGATCTACAGTCTAATCTTGAACACACAGGTCATATAATAAAGAAAATATATGTAATATATGTAAATATACGTAATATACTATGGTTCCACCTCAGTCAGTTGGCAAGTGGTTGCTTGCTGTCGCTAGGTGAAATTGTACGCAATGCAAATGGTAATCTGATAGTGATCAAAGCAATTGCAAGGAGGTTTTTGGTGCAGCACACTCTTTGCAACTGATTTCACCTGGCGTCAGCTAGCAACCTCCAGCAACCACTTGCAAACCAGTTGGGGAATGCACATTTTTTCCTAGTAACAGGCAGTGGCCAGATGGTTTGTGACTGCTCTTTCTGACTGGAATGATATTGTATGAGCCTATGGAGCCTGTATGAGCATGCAGTTATGAAAGAAGCAACAAAATTATGGCAGACCGTCAACTTAACTCAGCACCTCTCATCTGAATACAAACCTTGAGCTACAGCAAGGACACACAGCCTGCAGCTGTTATTGTACTATGCTGTACTATGTATTATCTGTACTATGCTGCTGAACTCCAGAGTGATTTGAGTATACGCAGTAATGACACTGTTTCTTCTTTAATGCTTTCTAATGTACAGTCAAACTATAATGTTCCTCATACACGTTTAGGTATGTTTTCATGTTTTACTCATAGACTTTATTAAAGCTGCTGTAGCCACCGTGATGGCACCCACTGATACTGGATTTTGCATTTTAAATCTTCATTGCTTTTCATTCATTGGTTTTGGCTGCCGCCAGGATTGTTTTACCTTAAGTTACCTTCTTTGGATGAGAAAATGGAGTGTTAAGTTATAAGCTAAGGTTGGCTAGCTAGCGTCAGACTTTCTTTATAACGTACTAATTGTTTCTTCTTTTTGTCCATTCTGTCAATAAACTTTTGAGAATCAACCATATAAATGGTACAAGCAAGCGAACAGCAACTACCAAAGTGGTTACTGGGGCAGGACCAGTTTTTGTTTGTGTAAGCACATCTGTTCATGATAAGCAGGCAAGTTGAGGTGTACATTTTTTAAAAAGCTTCCCCTTTTCTTTTGAAAATACAATTTCCCAGCACTCTTTCTTGGCAGGTGGGGAGCCTTTAGGTTATGGATGTTCTGATTCCACAGTTCAAGCCAATGACTCAAAATAAAAAGTGGGCCTGTTGAATATTACTTGTGTTTCCTCATTGTAACTGACTGTATTTACAGTATTGGAAACAAGTGTGCTTCAACCGCTCCCTGCCATGCGCCTTTCCTCGTCTTCTTCAAAGCCTTCGCTATGAGCTGTTTTTCCCAGCGACTTCAAAGCTCCCCTCCCACAAACGGTGCTGGAAAGGACCGGCAACAAGTCAACATGACCGAGGGTTGCTCGCTCTCATACGCACTCTCTCCTCTTCCCCTGAGGAAAACACAAGCCTGACATCACACCGCCTGCAAGTAAAGTCATACTTATCGTGTGGCAGATGCTGCCGGTACAGTCTTATTTTAGATGGATGCTTTCAAGTGTTGTGATTCAAAACATCTCCCCTTTCATTCACGAGCAGCAAGAAAAAGGCTGGAAACTATGTCTACAAAGGAGGGTTTCTCCCCAGGTGAGTTGGCAATGATCTTTTTGATGTGCCTCCTGGCAACATAGAGCAGTGACCTGAATGCAATTATTCACAGCGAGCACTAAACATCAGTGGATTGTGAGGACACTTCAAGACAGCGTGCTTCATTTTTTGGCTCAGTGCAGTAAACACTCATGTCTGTCAGTCCAAATGGGTAATTTGTAATGAAATGTACTTTAACAATGGTGTATACTTAAACTGAGTTTGGACAGTAGGTGCAATAGGCAGCCAAATGTTCATCTGACTGTTCAGACTGTAAAATTCCTTATTGGTTGATCTCATTACATTCATGCCAATCAGCAATTAGACTCTCCTCCTACAGAGCCCCTGAGGATGTTTCAGCTTCATTCTTATGCATTAAAGCTGTTTAAATTGATTTTATTTCCACTGCTTGTCACGTATGGCTGTTTGCTGAGGAATTAATGCAGCTTCCAGAGACCATAATGATCAGAAATGTGCTTATTTTTTACCCTTTTACAGTTTGGTTTTCAGATCTACTCAAAGATATTTCCAGACTCATGTAAAACATTTGCTCAGAATGCATCAAAAGAAGGAAAGGGTTTTTAGTGAATGAATCGACTACTCACCCATCAAAGAGGTTGCAGGACTGAACGCAGGTACGGCCTCGCTTGAAGTATCGGCAGGAGAGGCACTGGTCTGGACCTGGGCCCCAGCAGCCATCGTCTGAACACATCCGGTCACACACCATTCGCTGCTGGACTGTGAAGGAAATGTTCAAATGGTCAAAATGGCCTAACATGTTCTCCAAACAACTTCAACACATGAAACAGCATTATACTTTGTCCTCTTCTAGACAAAATAACTGCAGAATTCTCAATCTTTACAAAAGTGGGTCACAGTTTTATTAAATATCTTCACGCATGTCAGTACTACTTGGTTTAGGCCCCAGTCACACAGACCTAAAGAGCAGATGGCGAGCACCTGGACACCACTGGATAGGAGGGAAAAATGTGTATTCCCTAACCAATTGGCAAGTGGTTGCTGGCTTCCACTAGTGTGAAACTGGCCATGAAGAGGTGTACGGTGGTGCACTGAAAACCTTGTGACTACTTTGGTCAATAGCAGGTTGTCGCACTTGCCAGTAGTTTGCATGGAAGATGCTAACTTGTTTGCAAACACTTGCAAACTACTCGGCAAGTGAAAAGTGCAACACAAACTGTTCCAGTTTGGGTTTTCAGGCAACCACAGCAATATCCTAACAGGAAGTTTTCAGTGCAGCACCCTCTTTGTGACTGATTTCACCTAGCAACCTCGTTGAACCATTCACCAACCAGTTGGGGAATATACATTTTTCCCCAATAACCAGGGGTCGCCAACCAACCGAGGCCTGAGCAATAGTGCTGCTAAAATGTTGCTGACTTCACATCCTGTTTGGCAACTCTGCCCCTATTTTGATAGCTGTGATGGATGTTTGCTTTTGAGAAGCAGACCTCTACTTGAAGCTTTATCTGAAGATTATTTGTAACCATTTTCATAACAGTTGGAATTGTATGTCATAGGGTGCTTTGAACTCAGTTTGATCCAAGAAATAATACAACTGTGTCTCAGTTCTAAAAATTAGGCATATGGTGCAAAAGTTAGATGCATTAACGCACATCCAACTTTCATCATCTCTGGTGGTGAAAGACATGAAAGCTGAGAGTCACAAGATTGTCAAAAATCAGTGTGCCAGATTTTAAAATTTTACCACAGGGTTCTTGGGGAACCCATAGACTTCACTGGAAGAAGAAGGATGTCTTTTCTTTGAAATGCCTTGGTGGCAAAAAGGTAGAAACACTGTTGGTCCCTATTAAACCGTGCAGCCTGGCCCCAAATAGAAGTGTGTGGATGTCACAATGTGTGCGTGTCAATTTTGTATTCATGCCCAAGAGATAAGTAAGTGCTGTTAAATGGACTGCATTTATATAGCTTTTTATACTGCTATCAAAAATTCAAAGTGCTGTGTGTTTCTGCCCACCTGTGTGAGTAAACACCTCTGCCATTAAGGAACACCCCAACCAGAATTCTAAGCCCCCTTTTTTCCTGTTGAACCACAACAATCAATAACGCTCATCAGTCGGCGAGTGACACACAGGTCCCTGGGACTGTCGCCTGGTGGGGGCCGAACCCTTTGTCAACAGCAGAACAGTCAATCGTAGACAGTGGGTTGAGCCTAATGAAGAGGCCTGTGTAAGGTGTCATCGATCGATCTCTAATACACACACTGCACTCATTAACTGGCTAATGATATCAACCACAGCAGCAGCATAGTTAACTCCTTCTCAGACACAGAGAGCTCAAGTGGCAAACATCTCTAATAAATCTTCACAAATATTATAAATGAGATAATTACCCTGGGGATCAATGAATTACCTTGAGAAATATATGCCTTTACTTTGTTATTGTTCATTCTATCAGGCCTTCACTTCCCATTCCAAGCAGTATTTTTAACATACCTTTAAGGCATGACAGCTCCCATGAAATTGGGCATGTCAGTGTATAATAGTGGAGTAGAGATAATCAGTGTTAATGGTACCATGGCTATGGCTGTGGTTTATTCTCATCCCTACTGTTTTCCTCTGTATTCCTTTTTTCATGCCTCCCACTCACTCACTCACTCACTCACTCACTCACTCACTCACTCATCCATCCATCCATCCATCCATCCATCCATCCATCCATCCATCCATCTTCTGCCTTTCATCTGGGGCCTGGTTGTGGGGGCAGCAGCCTAAGCAGAGAATCCCAGACTTCCCTTTTTCTAGCTACCTCCTCCTGGATTTAGCTCATCTGGGGGAACTTAGAGATGTTCCCAGGCCAGCCAAGAGATGTAATTTCTCCAGCATTTCCTAGGTCTACCTGGGGGCCTACTGCCAGTCAGGATATGCCCAGAACACCACACCCAGAAAGCAGGAGAAGAAGAAGGAGCTTGAGACAATAGGTGAGGGTAGGGATGTAAATCCACTGTTAAATCCAGTATATGTTTGTTGTGTAGTGGACTTACTAAGACCTCAGTTGCAAAGGCCTAGAGACCTATCAGTGACCATTTGGCATCCACCAGTTGCAAGGGAAAAATGTGTATTCCTTGACCTGTTCCTGGCAGTGGTTACTGGCAGTTGATGTGATATTGATTACTAAAGCCCAACTCACGCAAGGCTAGAGACTGGTTAGTGACCACTGGTAAGCCACAGGTACAGTAGCTAGGGAAAAATGTGTATTCTCTGACTGGTTGGCGAGTGGTTACTGGCAGTCACCAGTATGAAATTGGTCACAAAGAGAAACACAATTTCACCTGGCAACAGTCAGCAACCTCCAGCAACCAGTCATCAACTAGGGAATACACATTTTCCGACCAGAGGTTGTTAAACGGTTGCCAACTGATCTCTGGGTCTGTGTGATTGAGGCCTTTGGAACATTCAGCTAAGCACTCGGAGCCCTTTGTACTATACGTCTCATTCACCCAGTATCACACCACAATGGATGCATCTAACTCGAAGTTTAGAGTCTTTATCAAGGTTACTTTGGCATGGGGAATTGAGGAGTTAGGGATCAATCCACATGCAATCTGACTTTTAGACACCCTCTACCACCTCAACCACAGCCACCCTGTTACTCTTTCAGATTTCCCCTTACAAATCTTTAATAATTAAACTACTTCACAAGGTATCGCTTACATAGGTTATTCGGGGTTTAGACAGAGCAACTAAAGTCTTTAAAATCTGGTTCCTGTTGATGTTTCGACTGTATTTTTTAAGAAGTTACATAAACCTTCTATATGCTACTTTTCATGTATCATGATATTCTAGAGCACTATATAGTGGATGAAATTTGCCCCTCACCTGCACACCTGAGACACTCTTCAAGCCCTTGCAGCATATGCATGGTCTCCTCACCACTCTTTGATAGATTATTTTGTTCACATATGTTTTATTAATGAATTACTGACACAGTACTTTTAATTAAGAAACATTGCTAAAATCCAACCTACACTACCAGCCAATAATTTGAAATTTCTAGAACACACTCTAATCTTCTCCTGCCTATATTATTGTAACTAAATTTTCACATGAACTGGCCCAAAAAGCAGATGCTATTCTGCTACATCAGCCCTAGGCTTGCTGCTCCTCATTGGCTTCCAGTGGAATTTAAATTTTGCATGGCCTTGTCGCTACATAGCACAGGTGCTAAGAAATTATTCCAGCAATTTGCCCATCCAAGCATCCCGATGAAGACCTTTTAACTGTTCCCTGTGTTATGAAATGTATGTGCAGATATAGTCATTGCTAACACTCAAGAAAATTCTGAACCAGTCAAGTTTGTCCTCAAGTTGTTTGAACTCTTGAGTAACTCCTTGCCTCCTAGTGACTGAGGTCTTTTACCTCCTTTGCCACCTGCTCCCTGTCTCCAGCTGCAATGCTTGCCTGTCCAACTCTCAACTGCATGCCATTTTTTTTCCCTCAACCATCACTGCTCTCTTCTTTTTGCCAACCTGCCACGCTCTCTGCCCAGCTCACCTGGAACCTGCCCCAGTCTCCCTGCCAGTCACAGCCTCTCTGTCAGACACTGAAACTTGAACGCCAGCCAATCCCAACTTAGCAATATTCAAACTCTTATTCACAAGTGCAATAAAAACTACTGTTTCTAAGTCCTGCTGTTAGGGTCCCCTCAATACACAATCGGTTTCTTAATACATGGGAGAAAAAGCAAGAGAGCAGGAGCTCTTAATATGTTTAGAAAGTGTTCAGCGGCCTACTTTGACATCAAAATTTTAACAATCTTGGATTAATTATGCAACTAAGACATGGTGCAATGATGCAATGTTGCTTAAACTCTTTCCTCCCTCAGAATGTGCAGAGGTTTGCAAACGTTGAAAAATGCAAAAGTCCAACAACACATCTACTCACTGCACTCCTTTGGATCTCGGTTGTTACGGATGAGGATTTTCTGGCTCGGGGTCCTGAACAGCGACGTCCAGTTGATGGTGTTATAGAAGCACAGGCGGCTGTTGTTGAAGATGTAGACGTTCCCTGCGCTGATCTCACTCAGTGACTGGAACTGGAGAGAGGAGATCCAACGCTGCTTCAAGATCAAAAGAGAAATACCACTTCCACTGAAAGAGAAGGGAGAATCGAAAGAGAAATGAGTCAATGCAAAGAGAGAAGGAAAGAAGGGAAGAGGAGGGAGAAGAAAGGAAGTCAGGGAGAAATAAATTTAAAAGAAACAGTTGGAAGCACAGCAGAAGATTTGGAAAGACATTTTTAACAAGATGGAAGGGGAGAAAGGAGGATGAAGGAGTAATTGAGGATTTAGGAGACAAAGAAAAGAACGGAAAGGAAAAGACAAGGTTAGCGGGTGGGATGAAAATATGATGGAGAGGAACAGTAATGAGGGGAGAAAGGGAAAATGGATTAAGAGTTAAGAGCCAGACAGAAGAGGAACAAGAAGTCATGTAAAGCTAGAGGAAAAACTGTTATTGAAAATATAACGTCAAAAAAAATAAATAAAGAAACTTCTGCAGATACAAAAGATTTCTCCAGGTCTGACTTGTACCAGAGCACTGCTGAGCTACATGCTCATCACTGGCATTTAGAAAACACGACTGGACCTCCTCTGACTCTGCCAGCACTATCGCTCAAATCTGTCATGTGCAAGCAAACACTGAACCTGTTATCAAAACAGGGCTAATCAAAGCTGCGTGACAGCACTGCTTCAAAGCGCTTCTGTGAGCAAAACCCTGCCGGTGGCTCAGTAGCTCCAACAGTGAGCATGCGAATAAAGGAAAACAGCAAGAAATTAGATGATACTCCCCAAACAAAGACCATGAAACATGCATTTTTAAAAGCTCACTCAAAATGTCCAATTTTGCCAACTTTTCCCTAAAGAATCCAGAAACCAGCTGGGCTAAATCCCTCTTCTGGTAAATGCAAATCTGTGCACCTTTTTTTTTTTTAGTAATTCTGCTAAGAGACAGCCAACCTGGGTAGAAACACTGTAATTTAGCTGTAGGCTTTAAACATGGTTATTTCTGCCGTTTGTGACATCATTTTACAGCCTATGAGGTTTCTCCTTGACAAGGACAGCTCATAATACTGGTCAAAATTTTTCCAAAAGCTGTTAAAGCTCATGGTTATTTCATATGATAATGTTTTTGCCTTTCCTTTCCATAGACAGAAGAGTTAACTCGCCAGCAGTATATTTGAAAATCATAACACCTCAATTCACAAAAGATGCTGTGTCATGTTGTCACATCATTAACCAGACTACTGCGACAATTAAATATGTGCATTTCCTCACCTGGCTACATGTCTGTCTGTGGATGTCTCCACGACCAAACGCAATTATTTATAGGGTGTCAACAGAGAAAATGCTAACATTACGGTAATTCACTGGTGCAATGTCTAGGAGTTACAAAACCCCCCCCCAAAAAACAAAAACGATTTCCCGCAACTAGGAAGATCAAATTCAAGGTCAAGGTTGAGGTCAAAAGGTCAATTAAAGACAATAGCAAAAGGTTTGAAATTTGACAGTTTCATAGGGTTCCAATTCATATGAACCCAACTTCATCAAAACTGGATAGATAGTTTAGGAAGAGTGGCCACCTGAAGATAGCAGCTACCCCGATATGGGCCATTTTTGCCTAAACTCAGGGGTCAGAATGTATAATCACTCATTTCTGGCTTTAATCAAGAACTTCTGATCTTAGAACAACTTGGTATCATAATATACCAGGGCCATCCGACAACTTTAAGTATTATTTTCAGGTTCAGTGACCAGAAATTAATAAAGTTTGATTACATTTATTTCAGAAGCATTTTGGCTATAGGCCAGTGCAATATGAGCATGTAATCCATATAGACATAAAATGAAGTGAGTATAGTGGGTTTAGTTTAGTGTAATTTAGTGAAATGCATCTTGTAAAGGTATGTGTGACTTTATGATTACTCCTCAGAAATGAATCAGCAGTAAGTGGTGGTACTGCAGTTTTTCCTCTTCATCCACTGATCACATTCAGAATCTTGCATTTGCAAACCTGCAGAATCCATCCATCCATCCATCCATCCATCCATCCATCTGAAGTTGGGTCACATGGGTAAGCTTTCTGTTCTTTCTGGCACATTTTCCACATGAGATATATAATCTGAGGCTCATGGGGCCTCTTTCCACCTGGAAAGCCTTAAAGGAAGTTTGCCTATAGGACGCATCATGATTAGATGGCCAAAGCAACACAGTTGGCTCGTTTCAATACAAAGGAGGAGTGGCCCTACTCCAAGCACCCACTGGAGCTCCTCACCCCTTTTAAGGCACAGCCCACCCACAATTCTTAATTGGCTGTAGGATGTGAGCACGTATGATTATAAGTCTCTGTGTGTCAGTCATGCGACAGGCTGGCAACCTGTCTAGGGTGTACCCTGCCTCTCAACCTATGGCCGCTAGGATAGGCTACAGCACAACCGCAGCCCTAAAATGGATGAGCGGAAAAAATTCCACATATGGATCAATGGAAGAAAGCTAGTAACTCACTCTATGTGTGTGTGTACTCATACCTGTAAAGAGATCTGCCTCCGATGGTAGCCAGGCTGGAAAAAACACTCAGATCTGTCATGTTTTCAGGCCAGGACTGGATGTTGAGGTAACCTAAAGAAGACATGTGTGGCAAAGTGGTTGAACATGCAGTAATTAGGCTGTGGCGGTATTTGATCAAGGAGCACAAAAATAATGAGCAACTGATAAAAATCCTTCTGTTGCCCAGATCCAAAGTTTCAGTCACGGTGCTGCATTGCCTCTGAAGTTCAAGCAAGAACCCTCTCTTTGTAGGAAATGTGCATGGAGAAGACAATATTTAATATTTAATATTGCTAATTAAAAGAATGGATTTAATATTCTGCACAATTTGTCTGGTTGCCTTTAATGACAGATTATATCAAATCAGCATCTGTGGAAATGACATTAAAAGGGATAGGAGCAGGAAATGGCTGGGATAGAATGGCCATTGCTCTTTCTTATTGCTTAGGTTTTCATTATGAAAATGCAGTTTCACTCCATTAGCTGTTTGGCTCAACTGCAAGTCGCGGTTTAATATGACAAAAGGGTTTGTGTACGAGGTATTGCTCATCCCTTAAGGCCTCTAATAGCTAATGAATAAGTATACACACAAGGATGCACACACAGCAGCAGCACACACTGAAAGCATGTATGACTATGGCGATATTGCGCACACACAATAACATTATACAGGCCAGAGCTCCTTTTAGAGTTTACTGGCAAAAATCAGCTTTCTTCCTAAAGCTTTCTTTCACTACTTTAGAGGCCAGATAATACATGCAGACACACCACAAACACATGCACAAACACACTGTATAATGCTCTTTAATTCAGTGTTTCCAAGTGAGGCTGTCTTACCTGTGATCTCCTTCACAGTGCGGAAGACATTGAGGCGCTCAGGGTCCAAAGGTCCAATACCATGATACATATCCCTGAAGAGAAGAACAAAGTATAATAAGTTTATGTTCTCAGTCAATCAGTATGGTGATCAAAAGTGCTTGCGTCAAAGGCAACTGGACTTCTTTTAGGTTCTTGTCCATGAGGCTTCTTCAGTTCCAAGATGAACCAGTGCTTTCTCTCACAGTGTGTCTTTTGTCCTGTCTCCCTCCACTCACCCCCAACCGGTTGCTGAAAATGGCTGGCCCTCCCTGGTTCTGGAGCCTAGTTCTGCCGGAGGTTTCTTCCGGTTAAAAGGGAGTTTTTCCTTCACACTGTACCAGGTGTTTGGGTTGTCTGATTGTTGGGGTTTTCTCTGTATTATTGTAAGGTCTTTACCTTACAATATAAAGTAACTTGAGGCGACTGAATTGAACTGAATTCCAAAAAGCCTTTTTAGAGAGAAGTAAAATATCTTCAAGAATGTCCAGTTGCCTTCAAGCCAAGCGCTCTAAAGTGCTCGACTTGAAGGCTTATCACTTCATATGATTTTTTTCAATGAACCAAGCTATTTACTGGACATGATCTTCACAGCATCCAACCTGGAAACCCAATGGGTGTTGGGGGCAGCTATGGCTCATGAGTTAGGGTGGTCATCTACTAATAAAACACTTTCTGCAGGTTGTCTGGTTCAATCCCTGGCTCCTTCAGCCTGTATGTCAAAGTATCCTTGGGCAAGATACTGAACCCCTGATGCACACATTGTGTGTGTGTGTGTGTGTGTGAGCACCCATTCAGTGTAAATGTGTGAATATTAGCTTAAAAGTGCTTTGGCATAGAAAAAAACACTTGTATGAATGTGTGTGTGAATGGGTGAACAAGGCTTTGTAGTAGGAAAGCGTTTTAAGTGTTCAAATGCTCTATATAAGTATCAGTCCAGCCCAGTCCATCACCTGTGGTCCTCTGTGGACAATGGGTAGTATTTCAGGGTGAGGTCAGGGTGAAGTCTTTTTTTTTTCCCCAAAACAGATTAATTTCAATTCAATTCAATTCAATTTATATAGAACCAATTCACAACAAACAGTTGCCTCAAAGTGCTTTGTACTGTGGGTAAAGACCCTACAATAATAATAATTTCAAAACAGTAATGACAAACTAGATTAATATCAGATTATAACCGAAGGTTTGAAATTACATTTCTGCAAATGACTTTCCTCTCTATGCATTTACCTGCACACAACCAAAGTATCTTTAATTGTGAGCTACAATTACAACGGTCTACAAATTGACACTCAAGAGTTATCCAGCACCAAATACAGTAGACGCCAAGCAAAGTTAGCGATCAACAGCTAAACCTGGTTCCATTAGCATTTAGCAACCTATAGGGGCGTTTAGCAGACAATGGTCCCAAAGTCCAATGACTTTTTCTGGTGTATGGGAAACGGTATGGAAAAGGCTGACAAAGAATCCTAGCTGTGCTTAAAAACAGCCAAACAATGACGCAATCGAGAACAACTGAAATTTCTGGTATTTTTTTTGTTCTCTTTGCTGTCTTCAGATTTCTCTCAGAAACATGTCTGAAAAATAGTTTATTGAAGTTTTTGATGCACAAACTATAAATAAACAGGACACTGTTTTGCCACAAATCCTCATTCAGCAAACTTCTCGGCTCTAAGTGCAGCCACACACAGATGGTCAGCTAACCAGTGAAATTTGCCCCCTTAGGGATGCCGACAATTGTTCAGTCTTTAGCCTGTGGCACTGGCACTGTGGATTGTGATTGATCAAGGGTTTCTTGTGATTTTTTTAAATCAGAAGTCTAATAATTTATGCATGTGCTACAAGTGGGTATTTATCTATTTGCACCAATACTAAAGAATAGTAATACAAAGAACAGACAGTTTGGCAACTTCTAGTTAAAAATGCATAGGGAATAAACAGAGATAGATATAAAACATGAAAACTTTGAACTTCAGGCTGGTTTTTGCATGCTATGTCACATATGTTAACAAAAACTTGTGTAAAACCACTGAGTGTGAGTGTCACTCACCCTTTAATGCCAGTAATGAGAAAGATGAGGTTGCCATTGATTTTGGTGCAGTTGACAAATTTATCAATATTGCTGGCATCCACCGTTTGAGCTGCCTGCAGGCTTCCAGTTCCGATACCATCACACACTGACACAACAAACACAAAATAAACAATTATTTAAAATAATGATTATTTTAGCTGCTTTAGCAATGGAAATTTTTCCGTTTTTTCCCTATTTTTTTGCATATCTGAAGTGTCCTTGTATTGCGAAGGCCCAAACTACCATTAGCCATTTGTCACTTTAATATTTCATATTCTTTTATGAAAATATAGTCCTGCTTTGGGTGCGCAGGCAAGGCCACGGCCCCTCTCCATGCATTGGAATTCTTTTGATGAAAGCAGGGGCCAGTCCACAGCCAATTCCTCCCTATAATGAATTCATTACATCTGCATTAATTACACTTGCGGTCTAGTGTGAGCCAAGTATTTCTGACAGAGGCGGAGGGGATGATGAATAAGGCTGGCATTAAGTGGTGTAACCAGTTTTTGATAGTGATTTATACCAGCCAATTCGATATCTGAAATGTTAATTTGTTATCATTTCCCACAGTTCTTTGGGCTATCCCTCATTAACCCCTCCCTACGATGTGACGATGTAATCAAGGGATTAGCCAATCAATGGATGCCACAGTCCATACATAGAACCTGACAAAAAACACTGTTGCCTTGCCTCCAAAGAGAAAGGTCATATCATTTACCTTTGTGAGAACAATATGATGACGGGGCTAATCCTCGGTATTGAACTGAAGTAATTCTGTTTAATTTCACATTAGCCATTTTAGGCATTTAGCGGATGGTCCTTTAGCAAAATGACTTGTAATTACTGAGCAGGTAGGAGCAGTTTCTCATTATAGGACTATTTTGTGTTAATTATCATGTTGAGTGTTGTGGGGATCAAACATGTGACCTTCATTTATGCCATATTTAACTTCCAACAGGATGTAATGAGTATGCACTGGATATGCACTGCAGTGATAAGGGAAAACGAGTGTCGTGTAGCCAAAGCCCCTTTAATGAAATGTGTAGAGATTCATTTTGCATTTGGCTGTGACTATTAGCGATTGAAATCAACAGTATAGAAGGTTTAGAGACGACTTAAACTAATAAAATAGATGCGATAAAGTTTAACGTAGTGCTGAAAATGTTACAGATGTGAGTGCTGTATGGCTTGGCCCAAAAGAGGAAAGAGGATGTTGATACTTTAGGAGGTTCATAGGAATCAATATCTCAGCTGTAAGTACGTTCACTGTAATCTAAAAAAAAGCGAAGCTGCCTCCCGTAAAAATAAATTACATTTCCTATATAAAGCTTTTTAAGTGATTCCTCTGGGCTTATGTCGATTCACCATCATCACTGTTAGCATAAAGCTATTAGATTAAAATGTTTTAACTGCATAAGCTCTTGTACATACAGTAAATGCAGCATAGAGAGCCCAGTAGTGAAGCAAGCAAGGAAAAAAAATGAATCAACTCTCAGATTCAAACCTGATTATTGCTTCACTTTCTATAATTTGGACATTAAACCTGCACGTTATCGTCATCCTAATAAAAAACAGCCTATCTTCAGTTTATCCATATACCAGGACAAATCTGACAGCCTAGAGGTACTACCCAGGTGAGTGGGGAATAAAATACCCCAACACCACTAGTTTCATCAAAATCAGACCAGTTAGTGGACTTATGAGTGACTTCAAGCATCAATTCAGTTGAAACCAAGAGTTAGAACCATGCCTAGGCCACACACTTTTCAAACTTTTGAAGTTTCAACAAATTCTAGTTGAGCTTACAGACTGTACATAAAAGATGGACACAGCATAAATTCCGTGGCTACCAGTGACTGGTTCAGGGACCAATTGACAACTCAAAGGCCTGATGATGAGCTCATGAAAATGCACATCATTCAAATATACAATAAGTGGAGCTTATCAAACTGAACCCTTGACTTTAGCGTTATAGCAATTGCTCCGCTGGCTTTTTGAAGCCAGAGGGTGGAGTGTTAGGTTATATGCTTAGAAATCCATGATATTTGTCTCAAAAAGGCAATGCCAACATGAACATGGTGGGCATGTCCAGTTCTATGACTTACACTGTTGAAGCCTAGCGTACAGCTGCTAATAAAGCAAACTTAAAACCTAAATGAAATGTTAACAGCTGAGTTACAAAACAAGTCAAATCCTGCATATTTTTCTATCAAATGGGGACTTAGCTACATGGATTAAAATAACTTTTTTCTTTTAACAGGCATTAAACGTACTTATATCTGCTTTAAGGTTAGTCATTTTAACATGGGAGAGAGTACAGATTGACTTGCTTTTGTAGTCAGCCTCAAGTGGCTGTTCAATGAACTACATTTTTTTGGCACTATTTTTTTTTCCCCGCTTAGGTTTACCTTTTGGACAGATGTCTGTACAAGGGATGCACATTTTAACTCGGTTCTCCTCCACTTCCATCTTGTTGCTGGGACATGCCCTCACACAGGAGCTGTGGTCCACGACAAAATTATCTGATAGAAAAAAGCAGCAGGAATCTGAGAATTAGTTAACGTCACCAGTCTCGCAGCATACAGTTCACGACCCCTACAGTAAATTTGAAATGTAATTGTATAAAAATCAAAGAAATTTCCTGGACGGACCGCTCCAATTGCAGGAAACTGATTGCATTTTTATCACATTTGTATAATGATCAAATTAACTCCCTACGACTATTACTCAGAAACCGTAATGAATCCACTTTGTACTTGGTAACAGAAATAGGAAAGCGGGACTGTTGTGTGATCATTTGATAATCAGTGGAACTTGAATATGCAATCTGTTGATGCAGCTCGAATTTTACCACGTGCTCGCTGAAACACTGCATCACAGCGACTGCACATCCATGACAGAAAGAGCTAAGATTTGCTTTTTCAGCTGCCAGAAGCCGAAGCAGATGGTGCAGCAACTAGTTGATTGAGAAACACAATTTATTTATGTTTGATTTATGTTTCAGTAATTTATTTTGACTTGAAGTAAATGTCTGGAGTCCAATTTCTGGATTGACAGGGGATAAATGATTCATCAGCAGACACCAGCGTGCAGTCTTAATAAAAAAACAACTTATTTATGAGCGTCATTATGAGCATCTATGTTACTGTGGTACAACATTGCAGCATGTTACACTGCAATACAACATTAGACCATTCTGCAGCTGCTTGGCTGTGCACTTCGCTCACAATTTGGTGCAGACTTACGTGGACATTTCTTGACACAAAAGGCTCCGTAGGTGTACTTGGCTCTGGGGTTGTGCTCTAACTGGAAGGATGTCGGGTTGTACACAAACGGCTGAGGGCACTGGGTCACGCACGCCCCGCTGTCGTTGAAATTGGTGCAAGCCTGCAGAGGGCACACAACCACAGTGAGCTGGGTTGAAGGCAAGAGGGGAGGGCTGTGATTTTTCCTGCATAAGTCACTATGAGTGAAAGAGTATTATAGCAGCATTTCATTTTTACGTGGGATTGCGACATGTGAATCGTGCAGCCCTCCTTTGTCTGTTTGAATGCCAAATGGGAGAAAAATTGGAGCCATTGATCCACAGCCATGATGTAAATGGTGAAATGTTTTCCCATAAACCTCTTAAGTGATTTGTCGTCTGTGGCCACAGGCGGAAACAGCAGTAATTGAATTGGATGAGCCTTTCTGTGAATTACAACTACAATATCATCTCTGTCAGCGTGCGCACACGAGTCATGCACCAGTTTGAGGAAAAGGTGGAACTTGAAGTGATAAAAGGGGTATTAATTATAACGCCGCATCCCCAATTTGTCCTTTAAAGAGCGCGGCTGTGGCAGACTTTTACAGCACCATAAAATGAAACAATTTATTAGCAGGTAAACAAAGTGGTTCATTTTCGGGCAAACAGATGTTGCGCAAAATATGTGGAATGAGAAGAAGGATGAGTATGGAGAGGCAGATTTTTTCTTTGGTCGCTGGATGTGTGTGTTGAAGGCAGAAATAAAAGAAGTAATAAGAGATAAAGAGTGAGGGAGTGCGTATGTGTGTCTGACGTACAAAGCAGTCCGTGTCCTTGGGGCCGGAGCAGCCGCCGGCGCATTCGCGATGGCAGCAGTCGCTGACGTAAGGCCCAAAGCATCGACCGTCACACTGCTCTGCACACACCGTTTTTGTCACTGCACAGGAAGTGGAAAGACTGAATTTTAAAGGTCTGGTGGACACACACACACACATTCATACTCATAAAAACAGACGATACCACCACGCTCAACCTTCCTTTCAAGTCACAACTATTCACGATCATACCAGGCAGGAAGAAATTAGGGGCTTCAGCAACCTAAAGGTCAGGCAAGTGGGTTTGTGACCACAAGGTTATTGGCTAGAAAGCACAGATGGACTTTAAAAACACGAAGCACTGTCTTCTGTCTCAAGAACCTCCTCGAATACCCTAGAAGAGGACTCCTCTTCTCTAACTGCTCCAGCTTCAGTTCAGAGACTGAACAGCTGAAAATCATGCTCGGCAGCTTCCAGGTATGAATGTGAGGTGGGGCTCTGCCAGTGGAAACTCAGTAGGTTTTCCCCAGATACATAAAGTTAGGAAAAAAACTGATTCTCATAGATTCACCATATCTGTGTTTATACAATGGGTGCCTTCAGCCAAGCGAGCTTCGACTGGCCAAAGAGACCATCCAACTGTTCTGAATCCCAGAAAGCCTGGCTTTACTCGCCGATATGCCAACTCTTGTGGTAACCAGGGTAATATTTATTTCAATTCCAGTTTCCTTCCTGCATGTAATTTCAACTAGTTTAAAGGGAGCTGTGTAAGTATCATTAGTATAATGTGGCTTGTTCCTACTTCATCAGAGTTGCTCCAACATTTATGATGAAGAACAGTCTCCCAAACATTATTGATAAAGAAAGAACTAGACCAGCCAGCAAGTCAGCAGGAGCTTGAAGCCGAGGCATTAAAAACTGCTGTACTCACTGTGCTGAGCTGCGAACATAATGATGCAGTAGTGAAGAAAAAAACAACAATGCTCTGTAATCTATTAGTCTGTTAGTCTGAGAAAAACAAGCCAGCCTCTCCCTAGGTCTTTCCATGAGGACAAAATCCTCTAATTATATGGATGACAAACATTTCTCTAGCTGAACTCCTTCCTTTGGTATCCTTACTTGTTTTTTTTTTTTTACATTTAATCCTGCATCAAATACTGCTGCACGTTGATGAAGAGTCATTTTCTTTTAATATTTAATAACATAACATTTCTTGAAATTGGCTATGAGTTTGGCATCCACAGAAGGAAAAAGAAGTGCTGCTGAAGCCTAAAATAATAAACCTATGTCAAAGAAGATTACTAGAGATTATAGATTATTTTAAAGCAGATTTTTCAGGATCTGCCAAACAAAATTTCATTAGCTTAGTTGTCGGTGTTTTAATGTTGAGTTCTGCTGTTTCACTTTATGCAAATAGATTTTTAAAAGCATTTTCAGTTGCAAAATGAATTATTATTTTTGGGCCAGGAAGCATATGTGCTTTTTTTTTTCTTTCTGCAGATGACAGAAATGATGTGTTAGGCACAAAACTGGAGTACTAGTGCAGTTAGTACAGCTTACTGGCAGACTGGTAGAGGACTATACTGTCTGTATCTATAGTGAAAATAAAATCTCTTTCTCAATAATTAACTCTGAGCTTCCTCTTTGAGTGAGATTAATATTAACATCACGTCCAGAGGATGTGATGGGTTCAGGGAGATCTTAGCCTAGCCTTGCAAAGTCAGAAAGATATAATCTCTGTGAACATGATGTTTTCCTGAGAGGTAGATTAAGAAAACTAATTTTTCCCCAAGCCTGTGCATTGCAAACAGGGTGAGGTTAGCCAAAGCACAGTCAAACAACTAGCTTACACTGCTCAAATTTTCAGTAAAATTAATAACCCATTTAAACTTCACAAATTAACCTTTCCCCCACTCAAGTTTAATGATATTCTGTATAGCATCCTGGGTATATGAATGAGATAAATTACAGCTAGAAGACTATTAGCCTGCCTTAACATCAAAGACAAAAGCAGAGGGAATTACTACCTTGACTTTGTCAAACTTAACACAAAAAAAATATATATATATATATATATATATATATATATATATATATATATATATGTGTGTGTGTGTGTGTGTATATATATATATATATATATATATATATATATATATATATATATATATATATATATATATATATATATATATATCACACACACACACACAGGCGCATGGTGTTTTAAAAGTGCATATAGACACCTTTTTGCATACAAAAATTGCAAATGTATTATTAGTCATTCCCCCCCTTGCTAATGTGGGCTAACTCCATCATGGCTCTCTAATTAACCATATAATTAACTTATATCAACTTATAAAACTTGCACACCCTGACTGCTTCCATAGGAATTAAGAGGGTAAGTTACAGCTAACTGATCATTAGCTAGCGTGATCACCTCAATAAATGTTATTTTGTAAGTTTACTGGTCTGGCGCATTCAGATGTGTGTGAACACAGTACCACAATCTTCCCAGGAGTGGACGAGAAAAAAATTCCCCCCAAGTGCAATACTCAGAGAAACTGCAAAAAACCCAAGAGCTACATCTCACACTCTACAGGCCCCAGTTAGCATGTTACATGTTAAAGTTCATGACAGTACAATTAGAAGAGGACTTAGCGAGGATGACTTATTTGGGGTTGCCAGGAGAAAGAGTCTTCTCTCTAAAGAGAACATAGCAGCATGGTTTAAGTTTGCAAAATTGCATCTAAACAAACCACAAGATTTCTGGAACAATGTCTTTTGGACTGATGAAACCAAAGTAGAGATGTTTGGTCAAAATACACAGTGCTACATTTGGAGAAAACCAAACCCAGTATATCAGCACGAACACCTCAAACCAACTGTCAAGCACGGTGGTGGAGAGGTGATTTGAGATCGTTTTGCAGCCACAGGACCTCGACACCTTGCAGTTATTGCATCAACTGTGAACTCCTCTGTATACCAAAGTATTCAAGTGGCCCAAACTGAGTCATGCAACAGGACAATGATATCAAGCACAGCAGCAAATCTGCAACAGACTTGCTGAAAAACAAATGAATCAAAATGCTGCAATGGCCCAGTCAAATTCCAGACCTCAACCTGAGTCAAATGCTGTGGGGGAAGCTTAACAGAGCTGTGCATAAATGCAAACCTCATTAAACTGAAGCAACACTGTAAAGAAGAGCGCTCCTGAATTCTTCCACAATGATATAAGAGTGATAAAGTCATATAGAAAATGCTTACTTCAAGTTATTGCTGCTAAAGGTGGCTCTACAAGCTACTGAATCATGTACTTCACAAGGCTGCATAATGTGAAAGCTTTCTTTTTCACATGACTGTGCATTTGTGTGTGTAGATTGTTGAGACTACTCTCAACTGCAAAACCTGTAACACTGATCACCGGTATTAGTTTTACAATAAAGGCTGTAGTTTTTAGACGTTTTTAGGGTGCAATTTATAGCTACAAATAGACCCAACCCAAAGAATAATGTTCTTCTAACCAGGATGTTTACGTAATTTTGGATAAATTGAACCACAGTCTAATGAAGTTGGTAAGACATGGGGCACAACCACTCGTTTCCAGAGCAAAAGTCTTCTGATTCACAGTATACTACCGCACTCTTAAGGTGGACTTTTGTTGGCAAAGAAGAAAAGCTTCATATTGATGTGAAATCAGAGAAGCGCAGTAGGACAAAACTGGTCATACCACAATTTTCAAGCCTGTGAACCAACATTTTGAGGTGGGACTGTGGTAGCATACTCACAAGTTTGACACTGGTCCTCTTGATGGCCCCAGCAGCGTCCGTTACATGAGCGATGACAGCGTCTGCCTGCAAAAGACACCGTACATCAGCGAACTCCTCTGCAAACTTCAGATGCAGTTTTAACACAAACACGCCTTGAAGACACTGCCCCCACACACATCAAACACCTAATCGTTCGCTTGTGCGCACCCTTAAAACTGCTTGACTAATGACAGTGACAGATCTGTCGAATCTCCTCCGCTCATCCAACAATAGATTTGAAGTCACTGTGGCGACTCGTGGCCTGCGAGGAACACGAGCATGAAAGACAAGCTTCTTCTCCCTTCCGTCAAGAGCTAGCAGGCAAAGTGGGACCTGACAGAGCATTCACAGCCTTCATCTGCCCGTGGCCCATCATCAAGACTTAATTGACTATGGGTTAATTACAGAGTAAGTGGAATAGTGAGGCAGATTGTCACCCGGCCCCTTCAACCACTCCCACTGTGGGGTTGTTAATGTTAAATACTAACTACAACTTGGCAAAGGCCCTCAATTTGGCAACCTCCACTCCCACAGACTCTCTTGTCATTTTTGGCCCACCTCCTCTGTTCTTTGTTGCTTTTCATCCCCTTCCTCCTACATCAGTGGCATCTAATCAACAAAATAGCAATGTTTCACACATATTGTACTTAACAGTGTCTTCCTAAACCTTTATTTTTTTGTGTAACTGTCTTTGCATGATTTGCTCCCCGCTGATGCTACGCAGATTGTATTCTGTTCACCCAGCAAAGTGTATAAAAAAAAAGAAAAAAAAAAAAGGTCATCACGCCTTTTCAACAAAGACACTCCCAACATTTCCCCCATTGTCTATGTCTTTGCTGCCACTTGGTGCCACAGCTGTCCCTATTGTTCACCCTGACATGCTTTGATGCAGAGGGCCTGGAGAAACTTCAGTGCTCTCCATCCCTCAAAACGAGCAAAAGGGCTCGCCCATAAACGCACAGAAAAGTTTGAAAGAGTCGTCTTTAGCGACCAGTTCGTCTGACAGAATGTCCGCTGGATACTGACGCCTGTTATGTCCAAAGCATAGGGAGGGACAGCGGGGACCACGAAGAGGGTGAGGGCAGTGGGTAACAAGGGAAGTGGGCAGCTTCAAACCAGCTGTCAGATTCACCGAGATTTAAAAAAAAGAGCACAGCAGACAGCAGCTCTATGGGCCTTGCTGTAAAGCTGCTAATGCACCACTACAATGGAAAGGTTCACACGCTGATCTAACACTATGTGATTTTGCTTCCAAATGACCACCAGGCAAACAGAATGAATAAAAAGGGATAGGGCGTAACTGCTGCTGGATGTGTGAGTGTGTGTGTGTCTACAGCATGTTAGAATGTGCCACCTTAATATTTCACTGAAGATACTTTAAAAGGCCCCTATTATACTCATGTCTTGCTCCACATTTTTATTCTTGGACTCTATTAGAGAAACTTTGCATAATTCATAGGTTAAAATAATCATTAGTTACCGGGCCTTAGTGAAGCCTGTCAGTTCATTCACTTTCTTAAACAAGTCCTATTAGATCCCTTCAACCTTACTTTTAGCCAGCTTTCTTATGACTGGCTGCTCCACACAAACAGAAGGTTTGAACAGCAGATGGGCGGGGTTTCAGTGCCTGAGATGACCATTATGGATATTTGTCATATCAAACTTGTATATAAACTACATACAGTTGTGGTTTACATACACTCATCAGAGGCATGAAGGCCATGGCAATTTTGGGGTTTTACTGATTTCTTTGAACTGTTCCTTTTCCAGGCTGGAATGAGTGCATATACCTTTAATGACTTTAAAAAACAAGAATTGGGTTCACAAGTCTGACTTTATGATGACTTAGACCTCAGAAAGTACATTTAATGCAAAGCTACTGGTTCTACTGGTTTTTGCCCCTCGCTTTGTACTCACATCCATTGTTGCTGTTGTTGGATGGGACCACCAGCAGCTCAGCCTGGGGGTTCTTGATAATGTCACGCCAATGGATCGTGTCTGCGTGACACAGGAATTTGTTCTGGTCAACATAAACGCCCCCATTCAGTATCTCTGCACAAGGAGAAATGGGGAAAAAAAGAGAGAGAGAGAGAAAGAGACAAATGAGCTCATAGCAGTGGATATATAGTACATGTGCACAATGGCAGAAAATCAATACTTCAAGGTTAACTCTTCTCTTTGTCTCAAAGTAGCAAACTGCATATGCCGTTCCCTGAAGTGCATCTGAGCATGACGATAAATGCTATTGACAAATGCACATCCAGAGATATTTGTACAGAGTACCTCATAAAAATTAGTAAATGAATTTTAAAGAAACTCATAGTATATGCCAGTCTGATTTCCTAATTATGCACTGAGTATTATTAAGTAATTTCATTTATCTTCGGAGTTAATGAGTTTGAATGTCACAGGGAGACACCAGATACTTGTTGTGTTAATTAAAACTGGAGCAGAGAATACACATAGCTTCTGAGTTTAGAGGTATTTAAATCTTGCAACTTCTTTTTTTTTTTTATCATTGCACTATTAACTCCAAGACCCATCCAGCGCATAACAGGCCCAAATAATCAAACGGTCTCATGGGAAATAATGGAATCGTGGGTTTTCTTGACCTACTCCACATTCTATCAAAGCGAGAGCCGACGCGCCAAAGACAAAGGCGGGATCTTCATCCAGCATTTGCTTAATAGCAAAAATATGTTTCTTTTCAAGGACCAGTGCCCTTAACAGATGCCTGAGCATGGAGAGTGATAATAAAGTCTAATCCCTCTCCCTGTTACTAATCCAGGTTTTGGATATAGAGACTGAATGAAATGATGCTGCAGTAATCCCCCCCCTTCCAAGCTGTGACCCAAAGCAGAAGGGAAACAACAGCCCCCATCAGTCTCTCTTTCTCTCTGGGACACCAGCTGACTGTATAATTTAACCTAGTTGAGGGATTTAGATACAATCATCTTGCATCTCCGTCTCCTTGAAAATGATTCCATGAAAGTACTTGTCAAAATAAATGAAATTTAATAATGAAAAAAGAAGTAACAATGTGCTTCAGATTAGGGCTGGATTAGCTGAAGGTAAAGAAGGGCATTGTCTCTCCAGGCAGATTATTAACAGCGTACGATTCGGCTGCTGAGAAGCACGCACACACACACACACAGGAAGCTAATCATTACCATCCGACACCCTGATTAAAGAAGTGGGCCTTGGTGGAGACGGGGGCATTTATTCAAAGCTCTCTTAGAGGTGACATGGCGCTCCGTCTGCCTGCTGGATGGCCTACAGCCGCAGCTTCATGTAATCATGTTCCCGTCACAATGGACGATTTATCGGGGCGTGTTTTACATTCATGGATGGCGGCTAGAGAGAAAAGAAAAAGGAAGAAGCTTGTTCAAATAGCATGTGGACTACACTGTCAGCACGCTTTGATAGCATTTAAAAGTAGTTGCGAAATAAGAGGCCATCCATTACCGAGCCCAGATTCATTATATTTCTGACAGACAGGAGATGCATTCATATGTGCATTTCCTGATTCCCCTTCGGTCGCCTTGCCACGATAGAGGGCTTTGTTGTCGAGCCACTTCACACCTCTGAAGATCCTTAAACAAACAGCCGATTTGTTCAGACAAACTGTGCGCATAGAAGAGGTCATCGGGGAATACATAACAGGCCAAGATTACAGGTTTTGCACACAGGCTCATCATGCATTTGCTTGTGTCAGGATCCTTATCACCACAGCGTGGTAATGGCCCCACTCTGCTCGGAAATGAACTCTTTACATCCGACTGGAAGCAAGCAGCCCTAGCTGGATTGTTACTTGTCTTGCCTATGAGGTGGAAACACTGTAAAGCCTTGAAGTTTCTGAAGGATGTTTTAACTTATGTCAAACTACAGACTCAGCAGATGTTGTCTCATATTTTTGCAGCAGAAAGTGAGGATTTATAGTAGCTTGGCTATGCTAGGGTATGCTAGGGTGACACACTGAAAAGCTTTTGAAGGATTTTTTGTCCAGTAAATGAAAAAAGACACAGTGTTGGCTAAGCATCACAAATAAAAAGGTATGTAGTCTAAAAAGCTGGTTTTGTGCAGTGAAAACTGGCTGTGTTTGACAGATACATAAAGCACTTATAATACTGTATATTAAAGCACAATGCAGGGTCCAACTAATTGTCCTTTTATTGTCTTCCTTCGTAATCAGTTTTTAAGCATGTGGTCATCATTCAGTTAGCAATAAATTGGAATGCAAAGACAGGAATACAAGAAATTCATGAATTTCTGGAAACATAGTGTATATTGAGTGGTTCCATCGGATCTACAGATGTACCTTCCTACCCAACCCATATCACATGATGGTTCACTTAATATCCTTCTACACAGTAAAGTCACAAAACCCATATAGATGGCACTGCTACATCTGCAAGCTGCTTTGTAACCCACCTCCACCCCAGGCTCCTCCTTTTTATAATATTTCTGACTCAACCAACAACCCTAGTCATGTCTTTTCTGATCTGTATGGGGTCTTGCTGCTCTCCATCTCAAGCTTTCCTTGCATGCACATTGGAGCTCCTTTTGTAAATTACTGCAAATAGAAACATTGATGTTGATGACTTTATGGCAGTTTAACCAATGAACGCCATTTCACATGTCACAAAAATATTGATTTCAGATGTGGAGCTACTTTATTTGATGCAGGAAAACATATTCTGCCAGTGTCTAGTAAAATGAACAGGATACATTAATAATAAAGCATGAAACAGTTGTGCAGACATTAAAGTCTGGACCAAGGTGGTAGACAAAAACCTTCATCAGTTTTTATTGTCATTAGGCAAATTTGGTTAATAACTCGTGATCTGCATGAAGCATCTCAACTGAAACCGATGATATGCTTTCTTCTGTCACGTCTTCCACCACCTGAACCCCTTTAATGACATTAGCTCACGCTTCTTCTGCAGAATTACTGTTATAGAACAACAAACTCCTAATAGGACAGCTGTGGCTCATAGGGTTAGAGGTTAGGTGGTAGAGCGCATTGTCTACAAATTGGAAGGTTGGTTAACCCGGTCCATGTGTCAAAATATCCTTGGCCATAGTGAACTCCAGGTTTCCCCTGATGCATTCACTGGAGTGCAAGTGTCCATGTGAATGTTAAATAAAGTGCTGTATGAATGTGTGTATGTGTGTGAGTGTGTGTGATTTGAGTCCTCTAATTGAGTAGATAGGTGCTATATAAGTACCAGTCCATTTACCAAACAGCATTTTGAGAATTCTAGGGCTACAGACTCAGCAACTTTCAATAGCAATTTCAGTGACAAAGGTCATGCATGATTACACATTATACTTGTGACAATGTGTAAGAGCCCAATCCAAAGGCTCAGCAGAATAAAACTAGAATGTAATCATTTTACGGTTAAAAACAAGCAAGAAATTTCAAATCATGGAAAGCACAACTAATTTCAAGCAGTTATAATGTATTAATCTGTAAAATTTACATTAAATCTCATTATACTTTAATAAATATGTTGGTTAGTAGCAGATTTCACCTATTATAATGGTAAAGACAGTGCCTGAATCACTGGGATATTGCCCCAGGAAACTATGAAAACCACCTTCTCACATGAATGGGGCTCCAGTTGACCAAAGCAGGAAAAATTTGAGCAGAAGCAATATTCATATCATGTACAGCGCCCCACATCACTTCTTTAATTTTAGCTCTATAGAAAAAAATATTCTTTGATCTACCCTGTAGCCTCTAAAATAGGTGCAAAAAAAGAAGAAAGCTCCTATCCTCCCTTTTGATAGTCTGTATGTTCAACCAAAGGACTAAGTTCCACTGGGTGACACACTTCCTAGTGATGCAGTTTTATGCGTGCATGTAGCCACTGAGGGCTCTGTTGCCATATGGTCCGGTCATGTTTGGTTCAAGACTGCTTCTGGTGCAGCATTTTGCTACAACTCTCTTGGCAGTGAAATAAAGTGCCTCACTGCGATGGAGAGGAAAAGAAAAAAAAGAATCACCAAGCAAAAGTTGAAGTGACACGTTGAATCAGAGATTAGATTTGATATGGAACTGTGCTGGGGAATATGAGGCGATCACTAGAGGAGATGATTTTGTGAATCCTATCAAATGCAATTCTGAATAAAGGAATAAATTACTTAATTTAATGACACCACCTTTATTGAATTCATTTGATCTATTTCTTCCCCATTTCTCAGTCCTATAAACCCCACATTTCTGGTTTGCTCCAAGAAATAAAAGGGTGGTGCTTCATATTTAGCAAGGGCAAGCTTTAAAAGTCTTGCTGAACAACAGTGAATGAGTTCAAAAAATAAAATTATATTTTAACTCTAATAGCCACACTATTAGCCTCATTTAAACTGGACTGTACCACTTGCTTGGGTTAGGGTTTAGAGGTTAGGTGTAGAAGAGACTTAACTGAGAACAAGGCTAGATTAAAAAAAAATGAAGCCAGTATAATGCAAATAAATGCTCAAGGCCATTTGAGACTCACTCCAAAACTGAGTCAATCCTAGTAGACTTGTGTTAAAATTAATGTTAGGGTTAAAGTTATGCATTATTTATGGTTTGGCTGCTCTGTGTGACTAAAAGTTACATAAAACAGTTTATTTACGTCTTCCTGTACATTTTTTTGTTTTAGCCCCGCTTTTTAGCAGCTATAATTAGCATCCCATTTAATTTCACTGTAAATTATCATTGTACTATCCTATACAATCTAGTTAGCCAGTGTGAGTTAGTTAATAACTCTCCAGCTCTCCCTTCCTAACCAAATATGACCAAATCACAGACAGAAGTCTGTACCCACTGGTTTCTAAAGACCTGTTTTGAAGCCTCAAATTGAATGTTTTTGCCATTTTGGTGTTTAAAAGCTGGATGCAATAAGAGAGGGGTGGCTCTGACCGTGAAATAATGCATTCATTGGCTAATGACTTATCAATTACGAGCTGTTAAGCAATGGGAGTACCTCATAATCCTCCTTTCTGAAACACAGACTTACAAAATGAACTCAGCAAGTAAGTGTTTACAGAATTAGAGTCAAAAAGTCATTTTCTGATACCTCCATTGAGGTTTGGCAGTGATGTCACCACTAACTACCTGATGTTAACTTGTCCACCATGTTGTAGGGTCAAGTGAAACAGGTCCCAGCCACACAGGCCTAGAAAGTGGTCCACGGTCATCTGGCAACCACCAGTCACTAGGGAAAAATAAGTATTCCCCAAGTGGCAGGCAAAAAACATTGCAATTGCTTTGGTTGCTACCAGATTGTTGTAGTTTGCATGGAACTTGCCAACTGGTCTGCAAACAATTCCCAACTGCTGATCAAAAGCTACTGAAACTGAAAAATGTGACAAAAATCGGACATGGAGACGGTTTGCCTTTAAAGTAAAGGTTGCACTTTTTGACACATGTTGACTGGCACGCTGAGTTATAACTTTTACTGGGGCACAGCAACCGTTTTATTGCCAGCAACTTCCAGGATCCACCAACCAAATACACATTTTAAGCTTGTGGTTATATCACGCCCAATATGGCTCACAGCTCTGAAGCAATATGCACATGATGTCATACAAGAAACCACGATTGGACTGGAAGTCTTTTTGCAACCACAGGTTTCAGCTACTGCTGACTATTAAAAACATGCAAGTTCAAGGCCCTTCTGCATAAGCTTCACTTTTCAGTAACCAAATAACCAAACCAAAGTGCTAAACAGGAGGCATCAATATTATACTCTACAAATCAGTGAGTGACATCACACTAGCTACCTAAAATGTATATGTTTATATATATTCTATCCTTCAAATGAGTAGATCTGCGATTGACCCTGCTGAAAGTTGGTGACCTCTGTGCACTATGCGCTTCAGCATCCACTGTGTTTATCCTCCAAAAGAGCTTCTATGACAGCACATTAATTCCAATCCAGTGGATTTATTATTGCCAAATATATCAACTGATATATATCCACTCAGTTACCAGTTCTAACTTTCTAGAGCACAAACAAAACTGCACAACTAAACAAGCATGGAAGCTGTCATTGAACTTGATAAATTAACCAATTAAAGGACAAAAACACAGGTCTGAAATTAATGACTGAACACTTGAGGAAACCTCATAATGTTGAGGAAGCGGATATGGAAGTAACCTTTTCACATCCCTGCTTCTATATTTATTTTCGACATGTCATTTTCCTTTCTATGCTCTTCTCCGGTAGGGTCAGCACTGACTTTAATTTTTCGATCGTTGACATTAGAAGCAACAAATTTTGAGGGAAGGATAAATAGCTTGGAGTGCCTTGATAGTAATTCTATGACCTTTGAATGCTTATGTAAAGTTAGAAAAAGAAATAAGGATCAAACTCAAGGTAAGAGCGGCATTCCAAGACTTCACTGGAATATTTATTTGTATTGTGTATCCAACACTTACATAGTGGAGAACAGACCAAATGAGTAAGTAAAATAAAAGTAAAAGTAAAAATGATCCCTGCGCCAAGCTGCTTTTCACAAGCCAATTAAGTTCATTTTACTGTCGTTCAGCAGAGCGAAGAGCCCCTATTTTGAAGTAGTTCCTAGGCGATGATGGCCCCAGCACCAATCAGTGGCCATAGCTCTATAGGGAGCCTGCTGATGAGCTTTCATCAGTGCTGCTAGCCACTTGTCCCACATCTCTTTCTCTCCCTAATTATGCTGATGAATAAGTCCGTAATAGCGATATGTCCTCGACTGATGAGTCCATGCATTTGCCGTTATTGTCTTGTCTCGAGGGCGGGTGTGTCACGCATCACACAACTCAAGCTGAGTGCATTCAGGCCATCCACTCTGCTCTTTTCTATTACGATCATCTCCCTGTACTTGTCATCCTCCACCATGCACCCACCCACCCCTCAGACCCACCCATCCTCTCTAGCATTAAAAGCACTTCCTCACTCCGGTGATGGGCTGACTTGCTGAGTGTGGGGAACAGAGAAATCGAGATGATCACTCTTTTCTTTTCACAGTCGGATGCCCTCTTTTCCTTGATTCGAACGCACACTCCTGCAAACACACACAAATACGACCAGAAGCCTCATGAAAACAACACCTCTAAAACAATCAGGTAAAAGTGGGAAACTCGTCACACAGACACACAAAATCCCAATGATAAGTACTTCCTGTCCAACACCAAAGAGCATCTTGGAGATCAGTTGCATCAGGCTGACAAAGCCTCACATTTGCAGGCAGAGCTGGAGAGTTAAGCTGCAGCTTTACCTCTTAAATGCCAATTAATCACTCAGTGAGTGAGAGAGAAATGCAGAGAACGCTGTGAAGCCTCTTGAGATTTTTTTCCCCCACAAGTAGAATGTATTTTCTTCTACTTGTTCAGATTGTTGTTTATAAATGCAGATTCTTTAAGACCATAAATTCTCAATTGCAGAGATATATTTATTCATGGTTTTTGCACTTTTATGTATACGATTTGCACAGCTCTCTTCTTGGTATGCTTGGAATATGAGTTCCTTAAGCTGAAAATACGCACGATAAGAGAACATACAGTATCTGAATATACACTAACCAGCCACAACATTAAAACCACAGAAAAGATAAATTGAATAATATTAATCATTTGATCACAGGGCCATGTTTTGCATTGAAATCTTGGGTCCTGGCATTCATTTGGATTTTTACTATGACACATACCACCAATCTGAACTTTACTGCACATCAAGTACAACCCCTACATTAGCACTCCTCAGCAGCACCACAAAATCTAGTCCAAAGCAGCTATCAAAACCCAGCGAAGACCTTAACAACTCGTTTATGCTCGCCACTGCCACCATATGGCATCGCAACTGCTGTGCTGCACTTTGGTGTCATTCCGACTGGTCGTTTGTGCACCTCTCTGGCGACACGAGTGTGCGATCAGGTTGGTCAGGACTATCCAATCAAGGGTACATCAGTAAAGAACTTCCCGTGTTGCAGTGAGAGAGAGAGAGATTCTGCAACAGCTTAAAAAGATAAGACTGTGGAGAAAACTTTGAAAATAATGTCGCAGTTGGTTTGCTTCCTTTTTCTCTAATTCCTGTTGCTTCTGAGTGGCGATACCTATCATTCAGCAGAATATTGCAACTTCAAGCTTTGGTGATGTCACGGTTGCACAGTACAACCAATGCGGTGACCATAAACTAAGCTTTACGGTATTAGATTGGCCTCCAAACTCCTTGTATGTGAATCCAGTTGAGCAGCCCCTCTAGACCAGAACAAGCCTGATCCATGAAGGCCCCACTTCACTGCCAGCATCCTAGTGGGAAACACCACAGAACATCTCCTTAGGTCCCGTGCCCTTGCCACAGCAGGCCAGAGCTGTTTTGTCAGTATGACGGGGACCTCCACAATCGTAGGCATGCGGTTTTAACAGTTTGGGTCCAATGAACCTAACCCCCCCCCCCCACGTATTCTCAAATATATTTTAACACCTAGCAGAACCTCAAGTGGTGGATGTTTTAAACTTCTATCATGAAACATGAGAAGGCAGTTTTTCAGCACTGACACCAAAGAAGAGCATTTTTAACCCAGTAGAAAGAATGAGCCATGGTAAATAATATTTTTGTTATAAAAATAGGGAAATAGAGTGACTGAATGGTAAGGATGACATGACTGTGGTGTAGTACTGAGGGAATTAATGCTGCATGAATTTACAGTGATTCTCATCCTTCACAAACGAAGCCTTTACCAGAGACCCAGCAGGAAAAAACATTGTTTGAACATTTGCTTCTATCTCAGAATTATGATGTGTGTGTGTGTGTGTATGTGTGTGTGTGTGTGTTGTCGTAAGAGACGTGTAAGCTCTTTGTAGTCATTTACATGCATCAGTTTCTGGTGCTCTGTGTGGCCTGTGACACAGCGCTGACAGCTGGCATGACAGAAGGTGCCGAACTGGGGAATGAAACAAATTGCCTTCATTTTCTTAGAGTGCAACCTCTTCAGGGAACACCGATGAACATTACACAACTGCAACTGCAACAAATCTGTGACTCTGGAAAAATAATGACTCACTAGAGAGACAATGAAGTAAAGTTACAGAAACAGCGAGGGATAGAGATTGTGTTCTGTTTGCCGTACTGATTTTCAATATAACTGTTCAGTCAGAACAGCTATAGTCAAAAGATAATGGTTATATCAGTTTGATGCATTTTATATTTTGTGGCCCCACCTTTGCATGCGCACGCCTGAAAAGCGTAAGGCAGGGAGAGCACAGATCACTGAAAGCTGGAGATTGATAGAGCAGCAGCAGGCCCTCCACCCCTCCTATAAACTACAGAGAAGTCATTATAGTATGTTAAGATGGCCTGAAAAGAAGGAGCTCAGGTAGGGGTGGGTTGAAAAGTGGCTTGAAGATGCACAGTGACTGTAAATTGCTAGTCACATAGGCCTAGAGACTGTCTGCAACCATATGGCAACCATTAGTCCCCACTAGTCACGAGGTAAAAATGTGTATCCCCCTGGTTGAAGAGTGGTTGCTTGACCCAGTCGCTATGAAATCGATTGCTAAGGCTCCAGTCATGCAACACTAGAGACTGGCTGGTGACCCTCTGGCAGCCATAAATTGCTATGGAAAAAATGTGTATTTCCTGTCCAGTTGCTGATTGCTGGCAGTTGCAAGATGAAGCTAGCTGCAAAAAGGCATACAGTGCTGCCAGAGTACCCAACTTGTCTGCACACACTCGCCAATTATTCAGCAAGTGGTAGTGAAACAATGAGAAGTGTGACACAAACCGGAAATGGAGACTGCCTTCAAAGTAAGAACTGCGCCTTCTGAAACGTGTTGGGTCCAGCTGCGGCGCACAACTTTGACTTTGAAAGTGCATGTTGTCTGTTTTCAGTTTGTGTTGCACTTTTTCACATTTTACTACCGCTCAGCTAGTGACCACGGCAATGTATTGGTGACTAAAGCCGTTTTTCCATACGGAACGACTCGGTGCGGGTCGACTCAGTCAACACAGCTCGCCACGGTCGCGTCGTGTTTCCATTGCAATTGAGGACCACCACAGTGTGGGTGGAGTCGATTTAGCCGCGCGGGCAGTAGTGTCTTGACGTAATTCGTATGCGGCTCAAAACGCGAACAACAATGGATGAGACAGAGGCAAGCTAACAGCTAATGCCAGTTTAATATCATCATCATCATACGTAAGTCCCCCGTGCAATGTTTTAATGGATGAAGGTTATCATTAAGTATAAATCCCTATACCCCCGAACATGTCATAATCGGCTCAGTGTGCTTCAAAAGTGCCTCCGTTCGCGGACTTACGGCAACAATTACGGTAATAACACCATAGTAATACCCTATGTTGGCTGTGAAGTGCAGTTTGATCTTTCCGATAGGACAAACAGTCGCCTTATTACGGTAATTCAAAGTTCCTTTGACCAGCGGCCTCAGGCTCTGTGCTAACCAGCTGTTCAGCTTGTAGGGGCAGGTAACGGTACTGCAGCGGCGATCGCCCGGCAGTATAGGGCTATAATATGTGTGCTGTGTGTGCGTTTCAGATGGCTCTCATGTTGTAAAACTACTGCCGCAAACTGTCGGTCTGGGCATTCATTCAGTTTTTGCTGTCCGGTTTTAAAACTGGCACGCTGATTCTGGTGAAGGAGTCGCCCTCATGACTCCGCTAGTGACGACACTCCCTGGCCAATCAGTGGCGTGCTGTCCTCTGCGTCACATTTTCGGATCACCCCGGATTGCCTGGAACCTCGGGTGAGTGGGTACGGGAAAAGGCCCTGCAAAGTGTACCTGATTCTAATGGAAATGCTGTCAAATCGCAGCGAGTCGAGTCGACCCGCGCTGAGTCGTTCTGTATGGAAAAGCCCTATAAAACAATCACAAACAAAGTTTTTGACACAGCACCCTCTTTGCAACAGATTTCACCCAGCAACTGGCCAGGAAACACACATCTTTCCCTAGCGACCAGAGGTTGCCAGCGGTGGTCAAGTGTCTTAAATGGGTATCAAAGTGTGTCATGGATCTGCTGGGATTATGCCTGAGTTTGACTTCATGGCCTACCTGAAGTAGCACTATGCTTATTTGGAGACAGACTAAGACAAAATATGGTCAGCATAAACTGACAGCTACCATCATTCTACAAAAAATAGGGTGAACAGCAAAAATACTAAATATCCACCCACAAAATATCCTTGTTCTAAACCAACCGGCATCCACCCCAAAGCACTTTGAACTTCACACAGGAGGCTGCAGGCATATACTGCAATGGGATCAGCAGGACCAGGGGAACAATAAAGAGTTCAGTTTTTCACTCTAGTGTAAAAATCTCTTTCATCTTATGGCTGGAATGCCCATCATATACTGCCTCCACTCCAGAAAGAGAGAGAACAAAAAGATTTCCTGAACAAAAGACACACACGGTGCAACATTTGGGAATTCTGAGTAAAGAGGGGATGTTTGTGTGTGCGTGAATGACATGGTTAATTGGTGCTATGGGTGTCAGGGACTGAGTGTGCATTGATGTGTATGGACCTGGCCAATCTCACCAAAATCAAACCACCGTAATTAAAGGTGCGGATTTCTCTGCTCAGGCAATTTACAGTGAGACTTAGAAAGCCCATGATTTGAGGTAAAAACATGACTTGACTAGAAAACAAGCAGCCGGTCCCTCAGGAAACCCTCTGTGTGTAGTTGTGAAGAACTCTACTGTACAGTGCCTCCAAGCATGTTTACTCTAAAGAAGAAAAAGGAAAAAAAAGAAAGAAAGCGCCTGCTGAGAAAGTAGCTGCTTAAGTGAAAACGACTTTCCAAATCCCGTGAATAACTGTTAAGTCTCCAAACTGCAAACGAGCCGCTGGTAGATAAATGGCTGCAGATCGCCTAGATAATAGAGACAGAAACCACTGGTTTTCTTGGAGGCACACACACACACACACAGGCGCACAAAAAAGCAACACATCAGCAAAAGAGGCTGGGTGGTGGAAGTGGCCGAAATGAAATGAACTTTACAAAGTGTGAAGCGGGTAAAGTGGTCGTTCTTCTCTAGTAGGGGAAACGTGTTTTGCTCCCGCAGCTGCACATTTTTATAAAGGCCTGCATCTATTCACACACCTAAAAAGCTGTCAAACGCTTCCGCCGCTGCATCTTATAAATGATACAATCCTTACAAGCAAATCCACAATGGCTCGGGGCCTCTGACTTGAGGAACTTATCTGATCTTCACGGGAAGGCGGAGGTGGGTCTCCAGAGTCCCATTTCCCCACTTCTCCATTATTAGCTCTGCCAGCCAAAGAGATATTGTGCTCGGTGACAAATGGGAGAGGAGCACTAGGGTGCAGACAGTGCGGGGGAGCCCCCTCCCACCCCCCACCCTCCCAGCTGCACCTCTCCCCTCCCCATCTCCACCCTCCCGCCTTCTCTTCCACAATTCAGAGCGCTGCAGCCGTGTCCTCCCTGATAACCATAATTGTGTTTTAAAGCCCCTGATTAAATTTTGCAGTCTCAAATGATATTGTTTTGCGATGAATCCTTATGAAAAATGCTTCACGTTCAGGAGATTATGGAAGCTGTGTAGGAGGCGGAGGTGGCGGAGATGACAATTTTTTTCTTCTTCTTCTTCTTCTTCTTTTTTTTGAAACTTCTAAAGCTTCAATGGACGCTAAATGAATCCCTGCCATCACTCTCCTTTTCCTCCACCCACTCTTGCTCCACCCGTCTGTCACGCTCCCTCTCTATGTTATAAACACACACACAGACATAAACACTTTTTTCCCCTCTCGCTCTGTATTTTTTTTTTAATTTCTCTTTCTCTTACACCCACCAGGCATACAGTTTGCACAGCCATCACGATTAACCCTAGTTCTGCAACATTTTCTCTGTCACGTGGGATCAAATCACCCGCCGTTAGTGTTCTAGGGTTAAGAAAAGTTTCAGAGATGTTTTTCTCACACTTAATAAAAAAGAAAGCCTCAAAATAAAGCACAGTGGTTTCAGTACCGTCATACTCTAAATCTCCCTTCGAACTTTTGCAGTACCTCTACCTCTAGGGGATGCTTTCTTTTTTTTTTTTTTTTTTTAGAGGTGACACAAAATGCAATCAGGGCGAATGAGAAGCCAGCAAATTCAATAATGGAGGCAAATGAAAATGGAACTGGAGACTCTGCACTTAAGGCCGGATGGGCTCACGGCCCTAATAAGCCCTCTTCTGTCACCGGCTTCCCTGCATCTAAATTAACCAGAGGCCCTCCAATCAGCACGGGCAAACAAGAGAGTCAGCCAAACACATAAGAGGGCCGCTGAATACTAATAAAGGTAATGAATGACAATGGTCGTCAGTAGCCGACGCTGATGTGCGTGTGTGGCTGAGGTAAGTGATTTGGAAGTTTGTTAATAGCAAAAATTTAGTTAAAAAATGCTTTAAAAAGTCAGAAACTTGCAAAAAAAAAAAAAAACCCTCCAAAAACAGTGACTTAGTTCTATATTTACTGACCCTGAGGTCAAGGAACTCACTCATCAAATAAATTGCCTGCTTCACCGTACAAACAACCCCAGAATTGCAGCCCTGTGTTGTTTTTCCTCCAACACTAGCGATAGGTCGTTTTACAGTGGATTTAACCCGACAGTCAGTCCACTTTCTGCTCTATTACCGTGCTGGAAATGGTGTTTTGGTACAATTGTCCAAGATAAGAACATCAAACTTAAATTTAGAGGGCACTAAGAATGGACCATAGGGGAGCCATGAAGACAGTAAAACTGCTGTGCGGCTGAGCTCATAACTTGAAATGTGGGCTATTATTAAATGTCCACTCTTGAGTCAGGGTGCCAAAAAAGAAAAGTTCCCCCTCAGAGGAGAAAAATGTGCACAAGCACGCGCACACACTCAGCCAGCCTGACGTGCATTTTGTAATTCAGATTAGACTCATTACATATTTTCATGGCACTGAATGCTTAAGAAGTGTTAAAAACAGAACTAACCTTCTGCATTAAAACTGACAGTTACAATGGGCTAAATGGGCAATTTGTCATTTTCTGGCACAGAGCTGCAGCACTCATCCCTCTACTTGGGTAATTTCAGACACACACACACACACACACACACACACACACACAGGCATTAGCAAATCAGCTATGACCAGTAAATTACCTCCATCTGGTTCTACTGTATATTTAGTGTGAGGTACTGTGAGCCAGTTGAGCTGGATACCTCCTTCCCCCCTGATTCTACCTTTGGATTATGTGGCCTCTTCAGCAGATGCAAAGACAATCATTGGCCACGCTTGACACTCTATTGGATTCATTCTTTTGGGGAATCTCAAGAGAGGAGACTTAAAAAAAATAGTGGACCCAAAAAATGTCATTAAGATACAATGTCAAAGGGAACAGATGCCCGGGAGAGAATGCAGAAAGAAAATTGAACCCACACACAAACACACAACCGTCATTCTTTTATATATTTATTTTTCTCCAAGTGCCCAAAGCATGCAAATGTATTGCAATGTCAAAAGGGTAGCATGAGGCTCATGGGCAAGAGAAACAGTTAGGTGCTTTGAATGTAATTGCTGTCAGAGGGGTGACAGGATACAGCCTCATTTTGTCTTTAAGAATGCTTAAAAAAAAACAAAAACAAAAAAAAAAACAGTATACCCGACCACGGGACAAAATATCGTTCTGACACTGCAGCAATGTCAAGTAATGTCCTGCGTCACATCAGTGGGCATGCTGAGTTGTCCCCCTCTCTCTCTTAAGGAATGAAACGATGCTCACATCTCTTGCTTCAGATAATTTAAAATGGGAACACAAGACTCTGGTCACAAGTAATTGTAATCTCCCGAAAAATTAATTCAGCTCTAATGAGCAAGTTTGATGAAGTCACGGTTATTTGGTTTGATTAGGTCGGATTTCCAAGAACGGCCGGGTGAAAATGCTGACTCATTCGGGCTCTCCACACACCAATTCCGCTCTGAGTAGGAGTGGTTTGAGTTTAAGCAAAATTTAGCAGGAAATTATTGATGTTCCGACAAAGGAGAATGCTGGGGACAATTATTGTAATTATTTAAAGCAGTTTTGTTAACTCACTGTCTGACTTTGTGAAAGTGTTTAATTTTGTTATGGGTCACCTTTTTTTTTTTTTTTTTTGCATTATTATCTTTATTTCTCATTTGTATAACTGTAGTACATTCATTCATTAACATGAATTTATTGGGAAAATATTTCAGCAGCCATTTTTCAAACAGTGCCATTAAAGGCTTAAAAAAATGTTTGTCTTCTCCTTCAGAGGTTTGTCAGTGGTGTTACTGTAATCACATGACATTTTCTAGTAACACAGTAAAGTAACACATTCCTGTACTAAATTCAGTCAAAACACTATAGTTGCAAATATGTTGTTACTTACTGGTTTTCAACTTTAGTTTGTGTTGTTGGCTTAAAAGGAGACATTCAATGAAAAATTGTATGTGTCCGCTCATTAGGATAAGGATTGATGCCAGTGTGCGGGACCCTAGCCAAAGGTTCTAATTGTTAACTGATAATTATGTCACAATGCATTTCAGGCCATGTAATGCAAAATTATTGGTCAATATTGGTCATGTTCACTAACTTTTCATGCCTGCTTTGCTCTAATTTCAAATGTCCGGCCCTCTCACGCTCATCCTAACCTAGAATATTTAGGCTGAAATGTGACATCTCCAAATGTAAAGAGTTTAGCTATTTCAAAGAGATCATTTTAAATGCCCCAAATAGAGCCAGTTATATTTAGAGATGCTCATAAGGTGTCTTTTGCTGTTGGAGCAGTGATTGCACATGACAATAGTAAGACATGCCTGACTTAAAACCAACTGCATATAAACACTGATTCAGGTTGCCTTGGTTTCAGATTTAAATACACTAGAAAAGTATTTCAACCCCATTCACAAGCTGTTCTGAAATATAGAACAATATCTTTTGTGCTAAAATGCAAACATTGCGCCTAAACATAATTTAGCAGTTTTGCTGAGTAAACCTAACCAGGTAGTGAGTGAAAGTGAAACTGATACACAATGTCCCAAACAGGAATCCAAACCTTCTCAATCTGGATGACGACAGGTTGTCGTAGGTTGGTGGATATTGGAAGATGTCAGAAGCTGAAATTGGTTGAAAAGAGAGTGCTGCACCAAAAACCCTTTTGTAGTTGCTTTGTTTGCTAGCAGATTGCCACAGTTGCCCATAGTTTGTATGGAAGACACTGACTCGTCTACAAACACTCTCCAACTATTTGCTGAGCTGAAGTGAAACTTGGAAAAAGTGTAATGCAAACTGGAAATGGAAAACCATCATCTTCAAAGTAAAAGTAGTGCCTCACCGCTGCAACCAACACATATCGAAAGGTGGAACTTTTACTTTGAAGGCGAACATCTCTGTCTCCAATCTGTGTTGCACTCTTTGCAGTTTCACTGCCATTCAGAGAGTAGTTGGCAAGTGTTTGCAGACAAGTTGGCATCTTCCATACAAACTGCAGGCAACTACAGCAGTGCATACTAGCGACCAAGGCATTCAGTGCAGCACTGTATACCTCTTTGCAAGCAATTTCACTTAGCAACATCCACCAGCCTCCAGCAAGGATTGGTTAAGGCAGTAAGCAACCTCCCGCAACCATTTGTCAACCTGTCGAGGAATACACTTTTTTCTGAGGACCTGTGGTTACTACTGGGTCACTGATTGCTCTCTAGGCCTGAGCAACTGGGGCTTCAGCAGTCGAATTCACATTGACTGCCAGCAGTCACTCACTAACCATCGGGGAATACTTTTTATTTCTCTCTTGACCAGCGGTTTCTAGGCAGTTGCTGGAGCCTAAACTAATGTTACCTCAACTGCCTCGCAATCCAAACTTTGTCACTGTTTAAAAAAAGGACGGTTAGCTCTCAGGCATCAGATACTGCTATGCCCGGTGATGCAACATACCACTGCCGAAGGATGCTTTTAATGTATCTCTGTGAGACCTGCAGCTTGTAACAAGAAGGCAGTATTTGACACCCAGTATGGTGGCACATTAAGCTATCCACACTCTGCTTTCATGTTAGCAAGCTACAACTCACATGAAAAATCTGCTCTGACTACAGTCCTTGGGACTTTCTGTAGGCACCATCTGTAGCTTTGAAAGCCCTTTGGGTAACTGATGTGCTGAGCTTGGTGCATGCTTCCAGGGAGTGATGAGTCATTCTGTTTATCCTGGCTGATCTTGACATATCAACGTCATCATTGCCAGAGTTGCTATCAGGCCTGTTGACTTATGACTAATAAACTTACTAGCGTCTCCTCAGTCCCTCACGAGAGGGCATTTGGTATACAGTAGGGTTTGGGGGAGGTTCAGAAGCTGGTTTTTCTTTTGTAATGTTATATGGTATTATGGTGTAAATTCATTCTTGTTCTCTGGAGGGTCTTTCAGGTGTGTGGGTAACTCAGTTAGCCACGGTCAGCTAACACTGACCTATAAAGCACAGTGTGTCAGCCAGTGGAAGTGAAACCTAACATCAAAGAACAGGGCACTGAGAAGCAGGCATACTGCCCTGGGGGACTATTACCACTCCATTAGAGATCATTTTGCCCTCCTTCCAGACATGCCACAGCTAATAATGTGGACAACCCTGAATCCTCTTGGGTATTCCTGTCAAAGAACTTGAGAAAAAAGAAAAAAAGAAAGAAAGAAGAAAAAAATAACACTAATCAAACTGAACACAGTCACAGTTACTTCTGGGTGCAAGCGAGTTAGAAGATTGAAAATAGGAAGTGATGATTAAACCGTACATATCGCCCTGTTGTGTGTCTGCACGCAACGAAAGCCCCCAGAAATGTCCAGAAAGCATGATTTCCAATTTGACTTTGCACGAAAGTTCATATCTAAGAAATGCCTGTGTGGATTCATGGGTTGCATTACATTACATTACGTAACGCTAGAGTGTTTTTTTTTTTTTTTGTTTTCAAAAAGGAATGCTGGTGCTTTGGTGTTTCAACACTCCAAAAAGAGGGATAAAGATGAAAGAAAAAAAAAGCAAAACTTTATTTCACAAGCAGACTGAAGGGCTCTCTTGCTTTGCAGATCCACGACTGCAGCATTTTCTGGGGTACCAAAGCAGCGTTTGAAGCTGGGAGATATGTTTTAATCATTTGGCGCCTTAATGATGACACTGGATTCATTATTAATGGGCCCCATCCCTCTATTCTCCCTCTTCCTCATAACAGTCCGGAGTGAGAGTGGGTATTAGCATTAGCTTTTGCTCTATTTGATCTTTCGGTAATTACACCACTTTTTGGAGATCACACCACAAGCTTTATGTTAAATAAAAAGGCCTTGGAAGATTTTTCCCCCCTATACAAATTCCAAACTCAATTATCATGGTTGCTTTTTTACCCCCGTATTTATTTTAGGGTTTTTTTTTTCCCCCACAAAAGGGAATGTTGCCCGAAACTGGCAGTGGAACGGAAAAGATACCGCCAGGCAAAGTGCCTAACATTCATTGTGTACAAACATATCTCCCTGAAGTGCCAGATTTTTAGATGAACATAAGGTGGGAAAAATTTAAAAATGGAGGCAAGCATGATGAATAAAAGGCAACACGAGTCAGCTGTCTTAACGTGAGTTGCAGTGCTGCAGGATTTTTCTTTTAGGTCTATGCCCTTTAAAAAGAATAAGAAGAGGATATAATATCTTTGATGTGCAGGATCTTTATACTTTCCACTGTGGGGATTTACTGTATAGATCAAATTCAGCTTTTATTATTCTTCTAAAACTTAAGAAGAAGAAGTTTGCTAATTCTCAGTAGCTGAGAAATACCCAACTTGCAAAGAGGCTTTTTTGCATTTCTCATTCATAGAAATTGTAACTATACAATACCTTACTTTAGCTACATAAAAAATGGATTAATATTAATATAATGCACACATAACTTCTGTGTCTTATGTTTGTACCATTGTCACAACTGCATCCATCTCACATAAATGTACAAGGTATCCATTGTCATCAGTACAGTGCTGCACCAGGTTATGGTAGCAGTTTGTCACAGAGGCTTTATGGGACTCTGTGGCACTATTACTATTCACTATTAAACACACTGGTCCGTCTTAAGTGTTATATTTCAGTGTGCAGGGTTATATCCCCAGTCACACAGGCCTAATAACTGATCGGCGACAGCCTGGCAGCCACCGATTGCCAGGGCAAGATGTGTCTTTCACAACTGGTTGGCGAGCGATTGCTGAAGGGTTGATAGCTGTCACTGGGAAATCTGTGTCTAAAGCCCCAGTCACTCAGGTCTAGAGTGGTCAGTGACTTCTTGGCAAATACAGTTTTCTATGGCTGGCTGAAAGTTGCTGGAAGTCACTAGATGAAAGTGGCCACAAAGAGGTATACAGTACTGCACCAGAAACCTCCTTTTGATTGCTTTGGTTGCTAGCAGATTTCCCTGGTTGCATGGAAGACACCAACTTGCCTGCAAACACTCACCAACTACTTGCGGAGCACTGGTGAAACTGTCAAAAGTTTGATGCAGACTGGAAAACAGAGACTATTCGCCTTCAAAGTAAAAGTTGCACCTCTTGAAAAATGTTGGTTGTAATAGTAAGGCACAACTTTTAACTTAATAGTAAACTCTCATCTTTTCCAGACTGTGTTAAACTTTTTCAAGTTTTAGAAAGACTGGGCTAGTAGTTAGTGAGTGTTTGTAGACAAGTTGGCATCTTCTGTACAAACTATGGGTGACTGTGGCAATCTACTAGTGACCAAAGCAATCACAAGGAGGTCTTTGCTACACCAAACAACAACCAGCAACCACTTGCCAACCGATCATGGAATAAAAAATTTTCCGTAGCGACTGAAAGTTGCCATGGGTTTACCCCCTGGTTTGTAAGGTGGTGAATGGACATGTGCCATTTACAGATATATATTAGACTAATTCAAGGAGCCAGCATGCAAACAAAGGCAAACACAGGAGATGAAATGATGGCCAGATAAAAATCATGGAGAGGGATAATATGTGCAGGTGAACTAAATCAAGATGATAATGGAAGGAAATCAAAGGGAGAAGTAAACTGACAGAAAACCACATGAGGTAAATAACTTGCAAAAAACCAGAAAGCATCTGGAAGAAGGACAAGAAAGAAGTTATGCAGACAGACAAAGATGGAGACATGGAAATAACTAAAAAGACATGGAAAAGTAAAGCAAAGCAAAAAAAAAGAGCAACAGAAAACAAGGATCATTACCAAGGCCATAACTAGGGGGTGAAAGTAAAAAGCAAATAAAAATAATAAGGAGCAGGTCCACACAAAGTCCCCAAATAGGATCTAACCTGCCTTCCACCAGATAAACTTGTATCTTTCTCCACTGGCACTCCTTGAACTTCTCAGTGCACACTTGCTTGTTCTCTAGGAGAGAAACACTATCTCACAGTGCCCACTGCTGTCACCACTGGAGCATCAAGGCATAGATACCAAAGGATCACTTTGACTTCTTGGGATGAGGCTGCAACTGTCTGCACTGATATTGGTGTGATCTGATCATTGCGTCATTTGCTCCTATCAGCACACAAATCTCCTCAGACATGGAGAAAAATCACCATCTGCTCTGCTGTTTTAGCTGAGCAGAATGACTGTGAAAAAGAAAAACTACTTAGAATGCCTGTGACCTGGTAAATCAATAGTAATGCTCTAAAAATGAAGATGCACATGGGGTTAATTATAATGAAGTCTGTTAATCAATTCATCTCAGCAGTAACTGCTGCTGGTAATTTGGCCTAAATGCATTCAAAATGCACGCAAAAATGCTGCAATTAGCGAGACAGCAGCAGGAAATTATTAGTTTTAAATTAGGGGATCCTTGGGATGTTGCCAGGTTGTGGAAACATGGCAGTGTCACTATTGCCCCAGTGAGCCTTAAGGAAAGTGGGTGATAAAGGAAGAGAGGCTGTCAGAAAAAGAACAGGGGGATGGCACAAACTGGTGCTTTGCTTTCTGCACACGGGCAAAGGGGGCATTGCTGCCAGATGGGAAGTTGGAGTTGGAGCTCTCTTTGGGGCATGCTGAGCCATTTGGCTTCTATCCAAATTTCACAGAGTAGGGGGAAAAAAAACAGAGGAAGAAGGGGGAAAAAAGCTCACAAACAAAGCGAAAGTTAAGCAAAGAAAGAAGCAGAAACTGGATCTGAAAAGCATTTCACACGCAGCACTTCATCAGCTCGAATGCTTACGATGCCCACTGCTCCTCTGCATGGGGTAATTAGCACTGCAGTGTGTAGCGAGCCGTGTTGTATGTATGCACACAGCGCTTGCGACTTTGTGTGTTATATACCAGCTCAGAAGGGGCTTGAGGAGCACAGGGCGAAGCTGAACAAGTCAGTATCAGAGGAGTTCCTTTAACACAGATTACTCTATATCCCTGCTACCATGAAGACTGCACAGCTGTATGCATACTGACTCTGCAGCCAAATTGAATTTCATGCTTTCTGCGGACACCTACTGTGTACTAAATCCACAGAAGGATAAAGTAGCTGAGAAACTATTGTTTAATGTATTGTGTGCAGCAAGAAATGCTGAATATATTCTCCCTGGCCATGCATACATACCTTCTAGATATCTCGGAAGTGGTGTGGGCTAGAAAATGATTTGCAAATTAATACATTTTATCATACATGAATCTAAGCAAATGTGTGTGGTATCTTCCTCATCACGAGGAAAGGAGAATAATCTGCTGCCCTCACTGTGAGCTTAAAAGAGAGAGATACTGCATTTCTCAATTTTCCCAGGGAGAGATGTGGAGGGAATCAAGAGGAACACCAGTGATCCATATGCATGCCTGGATCTGGCTTAATTGCAGCACCAGGGTGTGCTGGGATCAGATGGTATGGACTAAAGTCTAGCAATGTGAGGCACCCATCCTGATTATGTGCTGAAACGGGGCATGCTAGAAGTGCCAGGCAGACAGGCAGGGAACCTGAGGTAAATTCTGCCTCTGTGGATTAACACAATCTCCAAAAGTTTCAAGAAAAGAAGAAGAAAAGAGAAATTTGGAGATGTGCATTATGCATTGTGGGTATTAATAATGCAAGGAAAAGCTTCTTGCACTCACAACGGAAACCACACTTTCTTTTCCACCATCAACATCCCCAAACTACTGGACCAACTGGCCATTCTATAACATAAAACAGCAGAGAGATACTGGGCAGTAATTGCATCATTGTCTAATTCCTTCAAGCTTATGAAGCACAAAGATCATGCAATCTTTTCACTGCAGGGGAAAGAAAACACCTCAGAGTACAGGTGAACCCACTTGAGCTGTGTCTTGTCAGGTGGGGACTTAATCAGAACCCAAGCTGGCCAATAAGATGGCATTTTCTGTTCACCTTGTGTGTGAGATCTATTCAGTCTGTTATTTGCAGTGCTGGAACAGAAAAGAGAAATGTGTTGCCCATCATGAGTCATTTGGGGACAAAGTGCTCTTACTGGGCTTACTTCCTTTGTAGGGGTGGTCGCAATAGAAGGCACCCTACCAGTTTACTGGCTTAGAATGTCAGTGTGCCCTCTCTCAGGGGTCTTTTATCACAGTGTTCCAACTCCATAAAACACTACGTATTAAACTAAATCTGCCATGTGTTCAATATGGACCAATTGTATGATCATCAATCATAAAAAAACACTGCTGCAAAGTCAATGGCATAAGAGCCCACTATAAATTTGTGCCGAACAACATCCTCAATGCCAGCGGTGATGTATGGACTTCTAGCATTTTACTGCTCCTGCTCAACCTTCTTTCCAAAAACTTAACAAAGGACTGCAAGACACGTGACTTCTGTTTTACACCAAGCTTAATTTGGTTCGTCTGTGAAGCGTCGGACATAGAATTGCCTGGAGCAGGAATGCAGGAGAGATGTGGGATAAATTGCAATGCCCACAGGAGAGCAGAATAAAGTAGGCAGATCGATGCCAGAGAAGAAACCTCAGGCAAAATACAACAAAGTGGGATATAGCAGAAGCGCCCTGGTGGCTTGGCCAGTTTGTTACCTTTCCCTTTTTGTATGTTTTGGAAATCTTCTCTACAAAATAAATAAATAACTTTAAATGTGATACAATTAGCAGTATGTTCAATGATCTTCCATTATTAATTCATTTGATTCAAACAAATCGCTTCTGATACCTTGGTTTGAAAAACACTCGTCAGTCATTGGCGGATTCTCATGCATTTGTCTTTGTGCTTTGGCTGTGCTTTAGACGACATACGTGTTGGATGTGATTTTTTTCCCACTGGCCATGGTATAATACTCAAAAAGATTTTGCTCCATTCCTGCTGGAAGAACAAGGATTGCATCCTCTTTTGGTGCCATAAAGAAATCCAAAAAAATTTCTTCCAAAATCCAACGAGATTAAAGACAAAGAAGATGCTGTCTACAGACTCAAAAAGGCTTCATGCGCTGTCCTTTTGCAGTCTTTTCTACAGACAGTTAACAAACATGTCCCATTTAGTAAGCTATAAAATGGAGTGATACTATTTGAAACAAAGTAAAAAAGACTTAGACAAACAAAGGCAAGGCTTAACTGACATCTTTCATTTCCAAGCAATTTTTATTAACTGTCATTTACTCACTCAACGTTTCTGATGTGGTAAAAGACAGCTGTATCTGCCAGTGGGACAGTTTTCCTTTTGCTTGAGTTTCACGTGTCATGCAGAATGAGATGAACGAGTTTCCATTTTTCATTTAATTAAGCTTCAAAACTGTTCATTTTCTTTTCATTCAATTCAATTCAATTTTATTTATCACAAATCACAGCAAACAGTCGCCTCAAGGTGCTTTGTATTGTGGGTAAAGACCCTACAATAACACAGAGAAAACCCAACAGTCAAAACGACCCCCTATGAGCAGCCACTTGGCGACAGTGGGAAGGAAAAACTCCCTTTTAACAGGAAGAAACCTCCAGCAGAACCAGGCTCAGGGAGGGGCAGTCATCTGCTGCGACCGGTTGGGGCTGGGGGAGAGAGACAGGACAAAAGACATGCTGTGGATTCAATGTCCTTACATCCCTTCTTGGACGTATAAATGTTTGCTGAAATTTTGAGCCGCCTCTTATTTCTTCATATTTTGTAGGAAAATGGGAAGTGCTGCAATTTATTGAAGCAGGTGCAACCATACATGGAAATACAGCATAAAAGGCAAAGACAACATCTGTACAATTCTAATGAGGTTGAAAGTCAATATTTGGCGTGACCACCTTTATTCTTCAACACAGCCTGAACTCTCGCTCTCATTTCTTTAAGTAGTCTTCAGGAATAGTTCTCCAGGCTTCTTGAAGGACATTCAAAGCTCTTCTTTGATGTTTCTGCGTTTTGTTCTGTTCTCTGTCCAGATGATCCCACACTACTTCAATAATGTTGAGGTCCGGGCTCTGGGGAGGCCAATCTATGACTGATTTTCTATCCAGGTATGCTTTGACTGCAGTGCGTTTGGGATCACTGTCACGCTGAAAAATGAATCCAATCAGATACTTTCCAGATGCAGAGGCTTTAGTGAACAGTAGATGGATCAGCTGAAGGTCCAGGTGCAGCTCTCAGGTCCTGTTTCAGGTCTTTGCTGGATTTTTTCCTGTTTCTTAAGGGCATGACTTCAGGTTTTTTTTAGGTAGGCCACTTCTACTTTTGTCCAGTTTCTTAAATTCTTTGCACACCATGTTGCGATATGCCAAGTCTTCAGCTAATAGCTTTTTGGGAATTAGCTTGTTGTTGGTGCAAAATTACTTGATTTCTTTGCAGATTCCACTAAAGAAATGGGAACAAATGATGTGTTTCTATGACAGGCTGCAAGTAATAAAGTGCCTAAGATATCATTGAAAATGAGCTCTTTGCCAAAACTGGTTCATCCCTTGAGTTAGGAGCCTTTTTGTGCTTGAATGATTCATAGGTTAGCAGTAAGTGGCTTAACAAAAAACAAAAACAACAACAAAAAAAAAATTCCCTTGAAAACGGTGCAGCGTATGTCCAACGAACAACTTTGAAAGACTTTCGGAAAGCCTGGAAAACTATTGATCAAGACGGTTCCTTAAACCAAACTATAAAGAAATTAAAGTGCAGCTTTGCGGACCAGCCCCACTGTTATATATTTAGATTTCTTGCAGGGTTTCTGACATAATAGCATGTGACACAAGTTATTTTGATTGATTATATACACTGCTAAAAAGGGAGCCATTTTTAATCAGCGCATAGCAACAAGTCAGTCAAACTTCTGGGATATTGATCTGGTCAGTTAAGTAGCAGAGGGGATTTTTAATCAGTTTCAGCTGCTTTGGTGTTGATGAAATTAACAACAGCTGCACTAGAGGGGCAACAGTGAGACAACCCCCAAAACAGGAATGATTTTACAGGAGAAGGCCACTGACTTTTTTTTCCCTCCTCATCTTTTCTGACAGGGTCAGTGTCACTGCTGGTAGCATGAGGTGATACCTGGACCCTACAGAGGTTGCACAGGTAGTCCAACTCCTCCAGGATGGCACCTCAATATGTGCCATTGCCTGAAGGTTTGCTGTGTCTGCCCGACACCATGGAGCCTGACTGGCATACTAGAATTGGCAGATCCACCACTGGCACCCTGTGCTTTTCAGAGATGAGACCAAGTTCACCTTACGCACATGTGAAAGGGTCTGGAGAAGCTGTAGAGAATGTTATGCTGCCTGTAACAGTCTTGGAAGGTATATCCACGGAGGAACACACAGACCTCTACAGGCTACGCAACGACTCCCTGGCTGCCATTAAGTATCGGGATGAAATCCTTGGACCCATTGTCAGACCCTACACTGGTGCAGTGGTTGCTGGGTTCCTCCTGGTGCACGAAAATGAGCGGCCTCAAGTGGCAGAAGTATGCAGGCAGTTCCTGGAAGATGAAGGAATTCATATCACTGACGGGCCCCCACGATCACCTGACCTAAATCCAACAGAACGCCTCTGGGACATTATGTTTCGGTCCATCTGACACCGCCAGGTTGCACCTCTGACTGTCCAGGAGCTCAGTGATGCCCTGGTCCAAATCTAGGAGGAGATCCCCCAGGAGACTATCCGTCATCTCATTAGGAGAATGCCCCAACCATTTTGAGTTGTTGCTTTTGAGTTTCCGCAGCTCAGTGATGCCCTGGTCTAGTTTAATTCAATTCAATTCAGTTCAATTTTACTTATATAGCACCAAATCACAAGAACGGTCATCTCAAGATGCTTTTTTTATTGTAAAGAAAAGACCCTAAAATAATACAGAGAAACCCCCAACAATCAAAAAACCCTCTATGAGCAAGCACTTGGCAACAGTGGGAAGGAAAAACTCCTTTAGGTAGAACCCTCCAGCAGAATCAGATTCAGGGAGGGGTAGCCATCTGCTGCTACTGGTTGGTAGCGGGAGGGATAGGACAAAAGACACACTGTGAGCCAGAGATTAATAATAACTAGTGATTAAATGCAGAGTGGGGTATAAACACATCTCAAGGGAAAGTAGGTGAGTATATGCACTCCAGTGAACACACTCAGTGCATCATGGAACCCCTCAGCAGCCTAGGCCTATTTCAGCATAACTGAGGGAGGGTTCAGGGTCACCCGATCCAGCCTTAACTATAAGCTTGATCACAAAGGAAAGTTTTAAGCTTCATCCTAAAAATAGAGAGGGTGTCTATATCCCAAATCCAAACTTGGGAGCTGGCTCCACAGAAGAGGGGCCTGAAAGCTGAAGGCTCCCTACTCACTACTTTTAAATACCCTAGGATCTGGGAGGAGATCCCCCAGGACACCATCCATCGTTTCATAAGGAGCATGCCCCAACACTGTCAGGCATACATACAACCAGGTGGGGGCCATACAAACTGCTGAGTTCCATTTTGAGAATGCAATGAAATTTTGGCACAGTGGACCAGCCTGCTGCATCATTGTTTCACTGTGATTTTCAGGGTGTCTTTGAACTCAGTCCTCAGTAGTTTGATCATTTTCATTTTCATCAAACGATGTGCCCTCCATTCATTCCTAACACATTACCCAGTTTATATCAGTGTAGATATTCAGCATGATTTTTTTCCCCATTGAGATCTGATGTGTTTCCAAAGTGATTTTGTTTGAGCAGTATATTTTGCTTTGCAGTTTTACATGACAAATGATGCATTCAGTAATAACAGCCATTACTCTGCATGTTTCAGCATCCACCATTTCAGCAACCTGGTGAAAAGTAATGGCAGTTTCCCGGTAAAACAAGATGGTTTCCTAGCAGCGCAATTGGGTTGCACTAAGCACCAATAGAAATACAAATTTGTCACCAATTTATAGCCACTATTTTATAATGATATGCTAAAGCAAAAACTGGCCTAATGCCTATTTAAGATGTCCATCTCATACAGTCTTGGACATCAGCTTCATTTCTTGGAACACTCTGTTTTCCTTCCTGACCTTCATCTTATTTCACACTTTCTCTCTGTGTACCATCTTCCCTGCAGTTCCCAAAAGTACAGCATCAAATTATGCTGTAAAAGAGAAGATGTGACCCCCCAGACTCTACTGCTTCTCCTAAGATTGTATGTGACAGTTGTCCATCAGCCAGAGCTTCTCCTGAGGCATCTTGTGTTTCTTCCTCAGAGGGATAGTAGTGCTGGAGCCAAGCTGGCAGATAAAGGCAGCATCTGACTCCCCAACATGCAGGGAAAAAACTAACCTTTTAGCAGCCATGCTGCCATTAAAGCTGTGAACATACACATAATGAGAAAATTGAGTGACAGGGGATTGTACGTAATTCAGTAGGAAGACACTAAAGCAGGTGCACAAAAAACATGATTTAAAAAGCATGTAATACAACACTGTATTTGGTTCTGTTATTCTGACTGGAGATGGAAGGTCACCCTACTACTGGGTCACATCAAAATGGCAAAGATTAACCAATGCTGAGGTCACAACTCAAGGATCGGATACCAAGATAAATTTAGCGCAGACAAAAGCTACCCTTTACAAATGCAATCCACTTTAGCTCATGTACTCTCACATGACAAAAACAAGAGTGGGGGAAAAAGGAACAGCTGCTGCATAAAACATGGTGCAATCATGTCCAAAAACTTAGAACATGAAAGAAGCCCATTTTGGGGTGTGTAAACAAAAATGCAATTAACAGGAAAATAGGACTTTTCGCAGACATTTGATCTCTGTATATGGCAACACTGAAGATTAACTTGCCAGCACAGCAGATGCATAGGAAAAGTTGAGCTCTAATTTGTGACTTAATTAAAAAGGCACTGTCGAAACTGTATCTGTGAGTGTAAAAACAAGTCAAACCAAAGCATTTGTAGTGTCGAAAATGGCAAAGTTTTATAGGGTGCTGGAAAATGTTTGCGTAATTCCCAAAAAGATGCTAATATTTATTTTATGAGGGAGTTTAATTTGCTAAACATTTCATTTTTTCAAGAACAAATGATCATATTTACAGTTATGAAAATAGATCTACTTTGGTTGCCTTATTTACTTATTTACTAATGATTGTTTTCTTTTACTTTTTGCTCCAGTCACCCTCTAAGGATGGAAATGGCAAAAGTGAACAGGATTTTACATGGACATGTTGAATCAAGCACACCATTTAAAATGCATTTCACTCATTCTGACCTGTGAGGTTGCGTAATCCCAGCTGCCTTAGGCCATACAAACCGTCCCGTCTATAGTTGAGGAAGATGGCCAGAGCGTACCGACCCTCATACAGTTTGGTGCCTCGGATGATCCGCAGGTTCTCCAGTGGCAGGTAGTCGAACTGATTGAGTGCCACCAGCACGTAACCAGTCACCTCTTTGATAGACTGTATGCGGGGGAAAAAACAAAATATTAAATGATAAGTAAATGAAAGAACAACTGAGTCCAATGAATACTGTGGAAATTTGGTCATATATTTTTTTGTATTAACCAGAATCACAACTATTCCTTATCTTAACCAGTTGTTATAGTTGCATAACTACATTTTCACCATTGTTTATCTGAAATAGATGGAGTCTAACAGTCACATAAAAGAGAATATGGGAGTATATAAAGACTCCACGAGACCATAACAAATGCAATCTCTTTATCCTTTTATTGTTATTGTATTTACATAGCAGAAGACCTGTGCATGCTAAATGACAATCCAGTAATGCACACAAATTTATTGTATTTTGAAGTTAGATCTCTGCATTGTTGACATGTCCCACTTTGTCCCAAACAAAGTTTGTTGGGATTTGGTCACCCTACCTCTGACCTTTGCCACCAACAACACATTTTTGCCTGGAGAATTGCCATTCACTATGTCACTAAAACTTCTGATTTAAGTCCTACTGTTGTATCACTGGTAAGTGAATGTAAACTCACATTTTTGCCTCCAACTCCTCTCTTCTATGCCTGTTAGCCTCTTGGGAAATACACTACTCAAAAAAAATTAAAGGAACACTTTGAAAACACATCAGATCTCAATGAGAGGAAAATTCTTGGTGTTTCTTGATGTTCTATTGGATTTAGGTCAAGTAGCAGGGTGGCAGTGGGGCAGTGGTTAGGTGCTCACCTCACAACCGGCGGGTCGCTGGCTCAAGTCCCTGTCTGAGCACATGCTATCATTGTGTCCCTGGACAAGACACTCAACCCACATTGCTTAAGTGTGAATGTGGTTGTTTGGTGGTGTCATACTACCAGTAGTGACACTGATGCAAAAGTAGTGAAGAAACAGTCATAAAAGATGAGAAGGGGAAAAATATCAGTGACCTCCACCTGTAAAAGCGTTCTTGTTTTGCTGGTTGTCTCATTGTTGCCCCTCTAGTGCAACTGTTGTTAATTTCATGAACACCAAAGCAGCTGAAACTGATTAACAACCCCCTCTGCTACTTAACTGACTGGATCAGTATCACACAAGTTTAACTGACTTCTTGTTATATATTACCAGTCAAAAGTTTGGACACACACACCCATTCATATAAATGAGTGTTTCCAAACTTTTGATTAGTACTGTACTCGAAAAAAGTGTTCCTTTAAAAAGAATTTTAGCAGTGTATTTAAAGCAATAATACATTCCTCTCATTTTTTCTGCACAGAGCATGGTATTTGCATTCTGAAATGTCAACCTCATAAAAAAAAATGCGGATGTACAGACCAAAATGATTAAAATGTCAGCTTAGTTGCAGACTGATTGCACTTCTCTGATTATATTCCCTCAACTGTTCTTTTAGGGTTGAGAATCTGCAGTTGTATATGACATTCATAGACCCAATAAGCAATCACGCTTTAAAAACAATGTTTTCATATTCAAATACAAATCGTAAAGGCTTGATTTATTCAATTTCCAATGGCTTTAGCAGTATATTCGCTCAAAGACATAACTAGTGTGTGACCCAACAATGAAAAAATAAACTACTACAACAACGCCCCCCCCCCCAAAAAAAGAAACCCAACAATAAATAAAAAAAGTAAAGTGATCTGGCCACGGTTTAAGTTAAATTAGGGACTCATAAAATGTGAAAATAGAGAGCTCCAGTTTGCTGAGTGCCTTGCTGAAGAGTATGGAAGACCTCAACCATCTGGCTCATTGTGCATCAATTGACCTTCTCAAAAGTCACAAAAAAAAATCATGCTGATTACCGCTGCGTTCTTCACTTGTTGAAGGAAATTTATTCATCTACCATGCTAGGCAGAAGGATGGGGCCAAGGCAAGCACTTCTAAAAAAAAATTTCTATGAATTCTCAACAAAAGTGTTTTTCCGCAACACTGGGTCATCACTAATCAAATTAAGAGAAATAACTGAAAACTTGGGGTTAAATGTCAATACCTAGTGCTTTAGTGGCACATCAACAGATAAAGAGCTCATAAGAGGAAAACTGAGGAAACTGGCAGCGGTATCAATCAAACAGACACCAAATTGCCTCTTCATATAAAGTACCAGATAGGCAGCTTTATGTGTGTATGCTTGTGTACACATAAGTGTGTCTACAGCACAGTTTATTCCCGTGCTGCTATTTATATGCACACGCACACACACACAAAGATAATCACAGACATAATGTACATACAACAGCTGTTAAATGCTGCACTATCACATTTTACCAGCCACCACTGACAAGCTAATTAGAACTCACTTCTTTTTAAAAGTGTGAACGTGCATGTCTCTGTCTTTTGGTGAGTATCATCCTCTTGCTCTCCTTAGTTTAAAAAAAAAAAAGAACAGCATAAATTTTCCACAAATTCAAAATTCATTGTTTTGATACCCCTCGCCTCAATACCCCCTTTTTCTACAGTGCCAACAGTCAATAATGCTATCTAATGTTAGCTTATAAATGGAATCCATGTCAATGAGACAGTAAAGATGGCTGTACCTTCCAGGTATGAAAACTGAAGCAAAGACTGAAACCTGCACCCACAAAACCTTTATCAGCTATCTTTAAGTAACCATTCCCAGATTTATGCAGCACAGCTAATGACTCAGTCAGACTTGAGTAAAAATACTACAGCAACCTCCTTGCAACTAGGAAAAATCATGGTTGCCCATATCGGACTTTCAAAAACTAATGGCAAGCAGCTGCGGCAGGATTTCCCTGGAGGGAAGAAACCTGCTTCTAAACAATCACAGTCAGACAGACTGGCTGTCCATTTCATAAATACAGACAGATTGCCAACCTGTTACAATCAGTCTGAGTCAGTCTGCACCGATGAATAGAGTCAACTCAACTGTCCGTCAACTGGTTGCATTCTGGTTATATTCCAATATAAAAGTGAGGTTGCTGAGCTTTGTAGTTAAATTGATGTATCGTGGTAAGTACTTCACTGTTTGAGGAAGAATTTCGGAATTTCCACCATCCATCCATCCATGGACTCTGAATGTAAATAGTTATTGTGAATTTTTGTGTATATAGATAATTCCTGAGTTATTCAAATTACATGTAACTGCCAGCTTGACCCCATTCATTCATAAACAGACTGACTCCATCTTGTTGCTCTTTTACCTGTCTTGATGCACAAAAGTAATTTTCAATTCAATTTTATTTATATAGCAATAACCAGTCGCCTCAAGGCACTTTATATTGTAAGGTAAAGACCCTACATTAATTACAGAGAAAACCCAACAGTCAAAACGATCCCCTATGAGCTAGCACTTGGTGACAGTGGGAAGGAAAAACTCCCTTTTAATAGGAAGAGACCTCCAGCAGAACCAGGGTCAGGCAGGGGCAGTCGTCTGCCGCGACCGGTTGGGCTGGGGGGAGAGGGACAAAAGACACACTGTGGAAGAGAGCCAGAGATTAATAATAACAAATGATTAAATGGAGAGTTGGGTATAAATAGAGTAAAAAGAGGTGAATGAAAAGAAACACTTGGTGCATCATAGGAACCCTCCAGCAGCCTAGGCCTGTAGCAGCATAACTAAGGGATGGTTCAGGGTCACCTGATTCAGCTCTAACTATAAGCTTTATCAAAAAGGAAAGATAATGACCGACTTCAAGTGTTTGCAGACCTGATCCCCATCTTTGAAGCAACCAAAGGCAACAAGATCACAAGTTTATTGCACATGGTCATAATTTGGTGCTGCCGTGGTCTACATCCACTATTAATAACAGCTTGATAGCACTGTTTTGGCAAAAGCTAGCTTACAAACTGGTTGCTGACTGCATTTCACCAACGGACTGTGGCTGTCATTAAAACCTGGATGCTATGCAGAGAACAGAGGGGTATTTTGAAATAGGTTATATCAATATGTGTTTTTTTTGTATCTGGGGCTTCAGCATCACTAGAAAAATAGTTTCTTCTATAGCTCCTAGATTTTATAATATTTGTGCCAAGATAAGCTGGACTTACTACTGCACAGACCAGTTTCCTGCTCACACGAACTGCCTTTTCTCTTTTTTTAAATTTGGTTTGCCTTTGAGTCTTGGATACAAACTGAAAGCGGCAATTATTTCAACTTGTGGCCAAGGTAAGCCCTGTGAATTTCAGATTATCTTTATTTTAATGCACCGGAAACTGTCCTCAGCCCTGGACAGGAATTCAAGGCATTCTTTTGCCTTCATGTCCTGCAGAAATCTTCATTAAATAGTAAACTCTCATTTAAAGGCATCTGAAATTTCCAGTGACAGGGCAGCTACTGAGCCATCCTAATGACCAGAGACAGGCTAATAATGATGTGGATGATTGGTTAGGAGGGAGGGAGGAAATGAGTAATGTGAGGTTTGATTGGCTGCTGACCCCTGGGGTACTTTAGCGGAGAGTGACAGTTAGGACAGAGCACGCTGGTCGCCTGCGTTTCAGGATAATAGCAGGTAACCAAGATTAGCTTCTTTCTATACTGAGTGCTAAGCAAACACTGCGCACCTGCCAGGTTGGCCTATTATAACACTAACACAATAGGAAGGAAACAGACACTGGAGGTGCTTATTAGCAAGATTACAATGTGTCAATCACCTGAGAGAGAGAGAACAACATAATAAAAGAGTAGTAGAATCCATTTCAGTGCACGCTTTGATTAGCATACTTATTGCAAGAAAGGGTTTCTATTGTGAGGTACTCCACTGCCTGTCAAAAACCCCTTGGCGAAGTCATTTTTTTGTCAAATATGCATTGCGATTTATTTATTTATTTTTTTAATGTTTGTTAGAAACTTCTGCAACTTTACACAACTCTCCTGCCACTTGTGACTCAGCCTTTAAAGACAAAGAGCTCAGGAAAGGCTTTCTTCTCCGAGGGCCTTTTGTCGACGGGGGCCCCTCAGTTGGAAGTCGTGCCGTTTCATCACGCTGACCCCTCTGCAACCTTGTGCTTACTGCTTGAGGGCAGAAGTGCTACGCGAGCTCACCCTTCTTATCGTTGACTCCGCCGTAACCCTCCAGGTGCCTGCCAGGGGTGTTGTAGGCTGCTCCGCAACCCCGACCCAGCCATAGGCATGCGCTCGGCTGCTGGCAGGCTCCACAGTGCCTCCACTGTGCCCCCTTCTCCCTGCCAGCCTCCGGGGCCGACTGGCAATACCAAAGAAAAACTGTTTCCCTGTTGCTTAGCAACCGTAGGAAAGCCTTCAAGCAGGAGCAATGGAGGCGAAGAGGGAGCGAGGAGGCAGAAGAAAAGAAAAAAAAATTAGACTTAGAAAGGATTTTTTTGTTGTTGTAATATACCTAATTAAATTAAAGGATTACTTTGCTCTTTCTAAGTAATTTTCTTTGACACTATTTAATTTCCCTCTGTCGCCATAAATAGTTTTTTGTTTTTCCTGAACGCTTTCTCGATCAATATGTATCTGCATTCCTCAGTGCTGGAGGAGGAGGAGGAGGAGGAGGGAGGGAGGTCCGGAGGGAAGTAAACACAAGCACCTGCATTTCCCCTCCTGCCGCATCAACCGCGCTCTGTTTCAGAAACACAAACACAGAAACTGAAGGATGCTACTCGGAGGAAGCCGCCCACTGCTGCCTTGTAGGCGTTGTGCTCTGATTTAACAAGGTGGACAGTGGGCTCTGAAACTGATGGGTTTTTTTTCTCCTTTCTCGTATTTTCTCCCAAAAAATCTGCACTTAACAAGGTGAGTGGGAGGGCTAATTTGTACCAGCAAGGTGCATGAACCCTCGATTGACACGCGCACACACCTTAATCCTCCCCTACAATGACTTGAGCCAGCGACTGAAAAAGCCACTGAAGCGGCTCCAAAAGGGAAAAAAAAGCTCTAAAATCTTTTGCACAGTGCAGGTCATTATTTTAGATTCTATCTTTTGATTCAAGCGTGAAGTCTGATGGATCAGAGTGTTTTTCTGTTCTGAGCTCCACAAAGGCTTTGTGCTGAACTTTCTCACATAAACAAACAATCTGAATGCATGCACGGGCCTCATAGATGCCAATAACCACGCCCCCACCTACGCACAAAAAAAAACAAAACATTGCCAAGAGGGACAGACAAGACTGAGTCGACACAGGTCAACTGCCCATGATGCATTGCAAGTTTAACGTTTCCTCTAGCGCTTTCCACCATCAATCGCAGGCAATTAGTGGACTAGTGTGGAGCGCTCAGTCAAACAGAATCTCATGCACTCCCGACAGGCTTGTTTCTCCTCTTCTTTTGCTCTACCTTTGGGTAAAATGTGAATTTCACATGTTGCTAAATTGCTCTTTGTAGCTTCAGGATACACAGCGCCGAGGCAAAGGCAGACAAGCCAAAAGTGCTTTATTTACTCCCCACAACATCATCATGATAGAAGGTGTCCGCGCTGTCTTGGAAACAGAGGCCGTCTGGTGGAGTTGCTGAGCTCAGGCACCTGCAAGCCCTCCAGATATGTGGAAATGTTTTTGCAAAGTACGGAGGCACAGACATTCAGCTCGCACGGTGCAATATAGCAACACTGATTTGGAAGGAGGAGTCTTTGTGTGAAATGGGTAAACTGTTTTTGTCATTTGGGAAACAGAGACCTTCTGGACTGGTGCACACACTCAGCCGTGTCGTTTCACATTTCAGCTACAGTCGGTAAAAAGACGAATAATATCGTGTGATTATTGGCTCAACAGCATTCAGCACTCTCTCGTTTTAACAAAAGATATAACGTTTTTAGGGTAATAGCTTGAGTGCCCTCAGTAATGGATTTATCTGACGTACTTTGCAGTTACTTGAGAAATGCTGCCAACACAGCTGATAGATATGCATACAAATTTCTCCCATGCAGGTCCTCCCACAAATTGCCTTTGGGCTAAACCCAAGACTTTACAAAACTGAATTTCACTGGAAAATGTTTTTATGAACTTAAGGGAAGGTAACACCTCTAACACTGAGCGATCGCTGCCAACACACTTGTTACCTGCCGTGAACTGACGTCAGATCAAACGTACTTTGAATTACCATAATTAAGTGACCGTTTATCCTACTGGAAAACTTCAAACAGTTTCTGAAAGCTGAGAAATTAATAATAATAATGCCTTTAACTTATATAGCGCTTTTCACGGTACTCAAAGTGCATTACAATTCTGTGCACTATTCATTCACACCTCAATCATACTTGGTGGTGGTAAGCTACTAATGTAGCCACAGCTGCCCTGGGGCAGTCTGACAGAAGTGTGGCTGCCAATTCACGCCTACGGCCACCCTCCGACCACCACCGACCACACAACCACATTCACATTTAAGCAACGTGGGTTAAGTGTGACAGCACCCGCGACCCTCCAGTCGCAAGGTGAGCACCTACCCACTGCGCAACTGCCACCCATTAGAAACTGCACTTTACACCGGACATACACTGTAGGGTTATTACAGTAATTGCCAGAAGTCCGCGACCGGTGGGATATTTGAAGTACAGTACGCTCTGTCGCCGATGATAGGTTCGGTATTAAAGGGTTAAAACCATAATTGCTGCACACAATTTCTGGTTACATGAACATCACTATGCAAAACCTTTGACCGCCGCTCATTTCTGTGCATGTTGCTAAAAAAAAAAATGAGACATAGATGTGGTGATTTTGTTATCCTTCCAGTCCAGTTTCCTTTAATGTTTTCAAGGACTTACTGCACAGAGATATGGCAGCTTTTTGACTAACAGCTCTTTGGGAATTACCTTATTGGTGTAGAAATACTATTTTATGCCTGTCAGACTATGTTATTGTTAATACTTTTTATAGATTGAGCTGAAGAAATGGGAACAAATTATGTGTTTTTGTGACAGACTGCTAGTAACAAAGTGCCTAAAGATTCAAGTTAAAAATTGGTTCTTTTGCTAAGTTGTCTTTTATGTGAAGACACAACACTGATTCATTCCTTGACTTTGAGCTCCTTGAGTACTTTCTTATCCTTGAATGATTCATAGGCCAATGTTAACTGTCTTAACTACCAAAACATGGTATTCAGAAATAATACAGTATGGTAGAGATGCATAAATAAAGTGAGAGATGGACTTGAATACTAACATAATGCTTGTTTAGGGTGGGTTTTTTTCAAGGTTCAAATGCTAACCAAATGTGTTTTATGAATGTGATTTATTACTTCTGTGCATTCAGTGTTATATTTTTATTCTTTCCATTTTCGTTAATTATGAAGCATGTTATAAAGTCTGTTTTATCACGACAGCAAACTGCATGATTCATTGTTATTGTGATTTTTAATTAATACTAATTCTACAAGGGATAAAATTATGATGCATGTGCTAATATAACAGCACAAGCTGTAAAAAGCGGTGAAACTGAAGTTTTGCCATTCAAATAGGAGTTCCAAGTGGCAGGGCTAAAAAAAAAAGAGAGTGTCAGAAACTGCAGGGAAAAAAGTCGTGCATTAGTAGAAGGTGTGGCAGGTAATACTGGTTGGTATGGTGATGGACCTTTTTGGGAGCTTGTTAATGCAAATAACACAACTTATACACTTACAGCTTATAACTCAGTAGCTTAAATAGAAGGCTCCAAAGGCTCAGTCAGTGATGTCCAATATGCTCAATCCGAGGCTTCAGAAAGCTATTTTGAAAAACCAGTGGCATTTATATTTATCTTTAATATACAGTCTGTTAACGAGCCTGTTTATGGCTATAAATACAGTCCTGTGAAAAACTAAGTGCACTCCATGTTTCAGCAGCTTCTTTTATGACCTGAAGCGATCATTGTGGAGGAATTTTGGCCCGCTCTTCTTTTCAACATTGCGTCAGTTCATTGGGGTTTGCAGAAATTTTTTTATGCACAACTCTTTTAAGGTCGCACCACAGCACTTCAGTCGAGGTTGAGGTCTCGACTTTGACCGGACCATTGATTCTTTTATTCTTCAGCCATTCTGTGGCTCCCGCTGTTGTAAAACAGGCCTAAACAATCACCCCTCCACCACCATGCTTGACAGCTGGTATGAGGTGTTTGTGCTGATATGACATGGTGATTTCCATTATGGACAAACATCTCCACTTTGGTTTCATCTGTTCAAAGGAAGTTGCCGAAGTCTTGTAGTTTGTTTAGATGTAACTTTGGAAACCTAAGCCGTGCTGCCATGTTCTTTTTAGAGAAAAAAAGCTTTCTCCTGGCAACATTTCCAAACAAGCCATACTTCTTCAGTCTTTTTCTACGTGTACTGTCGTGAACTTTAACATTTATGAAAATTTAATATGCTAACTGGGGCCTGTAAAGTCTCAGATGTAGCTCTTGGGTTTCTTGCAGTTTCTCTGAGCATTGCACAGTCTGAGCTTGGGGTGAATTTGCTGGGACGTCCACTAACACGCACCTGAAAGTTCCAGACCAGCAAACTGCCAAAACTGCTTTTATAGAGGTGCTCACACTTGTTGATCAGTCAATCCAGTGCGTTTGATTAATAGCATCTAGCTGCTACTTACTCTCTTAGCATTAAGGGTATACTTAGTTTTACACTGGACTGCATGTAGCTTTATTTTTCTTATGACTGCATGTGCGGAAACCACTCACGCCATCTACCCACTTCTATAGAGGTTAAATTGAATAAATTAGAACCATGCTTCATAAGCATAATAATTTGTTTCTATAGATAATTTGAACCCACTAGCATACCTCTGTAAGAGTTTTGAGTGAAATGTCTATACCACCACCATCAAAGCACCAAATGAGGAAGTAATATTAAAATAACTGGCTTCATGTATCCACAGTGAGGAGATGCTAATGCTTTTCTTAGGTGAACCCAAAACTTGATATTGATGTAATTTGATCCCACCTAAATAACTCGCTATGCTAAGATTTGCTTTGGTCCAAGACTATTTATCTATTGGTAGATGCCACTGACAGTTCTATCTAAGGGGCGCTACTCTTGCTGTGCTTTTATTTATTTATTTACCTTTAATTTAATCTACTCTAGTCTTTTCTTCTGACAGTGTCCCTTTCATCAGGATAAGCCGATTTGGATAGACTCTTAGATAAAATCAGTGGGGCGAAGCAGTTGGATCTCTGAAAAACTACAGATTTGTTATCTCAAAATAATGAGATATTTGTCGCGCTCATGAGAAAACAATGTCTGATACCTTGAGATAATAATGTAATTCAATTGTTATCTCCGGATAATCAAACACGAACGCACCAAAATCGCAAATTGCCGTCTCGACATAATGAGATAGTCAGACATGATCGCGTGAAAACAGTCTGATATCTTGAGATAATGAAACAATTAAGTTATAATCCTCAACCAACAGGCCTGAAAACAGCATGAGCTGCTCTTAGCTTCCATACATATGCAAATATTAGAAAGCGGGAATGAAAATGTTGATACCAGAAGAAGAAGGTGTAGAAAGCCAAAGTGAAGGTGAGCAACAATCTAGAAAGAACAACAGTTGAGAAGTTTAGGCTGGTGGTGGGTGGGTGGGTGGGGGTGCGGTTTGGTGAAGCATTTGGAAGCGCATAATGATAAAGGGGAAGGAAGTGGAGCGCAGAGAAGATATGTTTTAAAGCATAATTAATAGTGCACCTGTTCCTGTCATCTGGATGAGTGAGAGTGTAAATGAGGTAGAAGGAGGGATAGATGGAGGAAGGACTCTTTGAAGGAAGAAGGAAAGCTGCAGCCACAAGGGGAGATTTAGAAGGGAAGGTACATGAAAGTTGAGAAGGGGAAGGGAAAGGGGGGAGGAGAAAAGGCATCATGCAGGGAAAAAGTATAATAACACCATTATAAAATACAAGAGATGGGACACATATTATGGTGATTATGGCTCATTTCCATACATATAGAGCACTCTGCCAGTGAGTCAAGGAGAGTGCAGCGGCGCATGTCAGCAGCAAGACTGCCGACTCTCAACAGTTTGATCCGACTGGAGCGCCGCCACAATCTGACTCCTCCACACGGCGGCAAAGTCAATGGGCGGGCAGGGACCTGTTTACCAATTCGCTTCAATGAGCTCTGTAAGAGAAGTATGCACTCCTTCACCTCATGTGACTGTTTGGCTGCTAAGTATGCTGAGAGCACTCGGGTGTGACATTCAAGATTTTGAGGAATCCTGTGGAAAAAAAAATAAAAAAATCAAGGCCTTTGAGAGGAGAGTCATTGACTTTGAAATAAATGAAAATCCAGCTGCATGAAATGTCACTGTGAAAATGAGTTATTCAGCACAGGTATCTGTGTCGAGTTCGAGAGCGCTTTTAAAAGGACTTGCAAGAAAGATCTCAAGTTTTGCTAAAAGTACCCTCAGGTACTTTGTTAAGGTCGGCTCGGTGAACACAGACTGTATATATGAGCATTGACACCATGATGTGGAACTGCTGTTTGAAGCCTCAAATTTGGTAGGTTAGCTATTGTCATCTTGGTTTTGAAATGAGAAGAAAATGCTGAGTTATGAGCGAGTGTTAGCTAGCTTCATTAGCATAATGCAACATAGATTACACAGTACCCGTCAGAGTTTGGACAGACACACCAATGGGTAAGTGTGTCCAAACTTTTGACTGGTACTGTATATAAAAAGATTAAAAAGATCACAACAGCAGGGGATAAAGTGTGATTTGGCACAGGAGAGAACCATGAGATTGGGTGTAGCAGTACAGCATAGGGAAAAGGATTCCAATTTAGAATTAGCTGCATCCTTGCAACTAGGAAAAAATTGGTGTTTGCCTAGTGGGCAAATGCAGAGGTCACCTGGTGGGAGGCAATCTGGCTCCAACCATTCACGGTCTGACTCGGACTGACTGCAGTCACTCAGATTAGTGAGGGTTTGCAATTATTATTATTGCCATCTCATTTATGAATGGAGAGAGATTGCCAACACATTGCAAAAAAGTGAATGTGTGCTATTGACTGCAACTTGTGTGCAATGCTGCTCTTTGCAGTGGGGGACTTGAGTCATCTGGTTGTAAACTGGTTATAATCTGGTCATATTCCAATATAAATGCAATGTTGCAACTACGCCAGTATTTTTGAAACCTTTGAGGTTCTGGCTGGACCCTGAATGAAAGTAGTTAATGTGAAATTCTGTGTATGTACACAGCAACGGGTTTGTAAAAGATAACAACAGATTTGCTAATTTCACAGATGATTGCAAACAGTTTGCTCACAACTGAGCCCATTCAGTCACAAATTAATAGCAGACTAACTCCATCTTATTGGTGATTTATTGCCATCTTGATGCACCAAAGTTGCTGTGAAGATGGCAACTAACTGCGAGTGGATGCAGACTTGGTCCCCGCCTTCATCCGTGATTTTGCAAGTTCATTGCACATGGTCGCAATAACTTTGGTTGTCCCGTCCTCAAGCACTCTTTTCACTAGTGTGACTGTAGCATTAATAAAACTAGACTTTCATTCACCAAAACAGGAGTGCAGAACCTTTGACAGGCTGTTAATGCAACGAATATCAGTCAACACACTCAAGAAGAATAACTCCTAAACTTAAAGCACTCACATCCCAATAATGTGCAACATTAAGCCTAAACATGATTGTCATGCAGGGTGAAATTGGGTATAGACATCCAATCCGTTTTTGTAATCGGCTGTTAACATATTTATTTCTGCTATAAAGGTGGCCATTTTAACATATGTGTCTATCTGGATTGACGTCCTTCTGAAGGAAGCCTCAAGTGGTGATTCAAGGAACTGCAGTTCTTGGAATTCCTGGCAGCTTCATTTTTCAGCTCCTAAGGCTTGAAACCCACACAGCACTTTTCATTTCAATGAGGACTGGCTTGAAATTTACTCCTCTTAAGGTATTTTAGCTTCCCAACCAGCACATTAGGGAAAAGGAAGGTCAATTTCTTGCCCGGCTCAATCAAAGTATTTTACTTGGAGTAGTATCTACTCTCAAGCCCTGTCCAGAATCGAGTTATGCAGTAATTAGGATCAAACGCTAGGGGAAAAAAAAAGCCCATTCAAGTTAAGACAGGTCCGAGCTAAACTCAGCAAAAGGTTAATGAAACAGATTTTTTTAAATGTTCACTCATCTTTCAGTATTTTATTTATGATCTTCTTCATGTGGAGAGAATTAGAACAAATTTGGAGGAGAACTAGTAGAAACTGAAATTTCCTAACTGCAGTTGCCTTAAGTGATTACAAATTTCAGTGTAATTAATAAAATTGACTAATAAAAGTAATGAAATCTATACAAAAATGTGCTGCACAGTTTTTCCATGTTGGATCAAAAGAAGTGAAAGGCAAGGCAAGTCAGAGATGGACATGTTTCAGTTTCGACACCAGACGCTACTGCTGAGAATGACTTTGGGATGACACTTTTCTTTGTGTGTGTGTGTGTGTGTGTGTGTGTGTGTGTTGATATCCAGAGGTGTGCCTCCAGCATCTGCTGTGCTACTGGCTTTCGGCACTGATATTTATTGTCTCAGACAGCCCGACAATCTCATATAGGCCCGCTTCATGAGCAGCATCCATGAGGCGTCTGTGTTGTCAAGACACATTTACAGTAAAGACCCTGACTCTGAAATTAAAATTACCAAAGGGGAAGGGTTTGTGGCACATTAGCAGGCAAGACTAAAACAGTAACAGTGCAGTACAGTATCTGATCCTTAAGCTTCAGCCAAAACACTAATACATAACTCATGAGGTGAGGCTGCTGTAGAAACCCAGCAACAGTCGCACAGCAGATCGCATTATGCTGTAGCCTTTGGGGACCCTACATAATGCAGTTATGTGACAAAGCTAGTGCACGTCAGCCACAGGCTGGCTTCTGCTCGCTTGACAGTGACTATGGAGAAATATAGCGAGATGCATTTTATTTGCTATACCACCTAGCTACCCTACTCATATTTAAGTCCCTCATTATTCATGGTCATCTCATATTAGGACACCGTTTTTGAGAGCTGGCAGCCCACCCCCACCCCTGGAGAATAGGCAAATCTGCTGCATCGTTTGGGGGTGGGGGTGGGGGGGTGGGTTCTGACGAGTCCAAGTGAGGAGAAAGAAGGAAGAGCCGGGTGCCCTCCGAGGCCCAATGTCAGCTCACTCTTCTGGCGAAGAAAAGCTGCTTAATGGCCCTCTCTGAGTGATTGATGATTGGGCTGGATGCAGAGGTAGGATCCAGCCATAGGTAGACAATGCAAGACTTGGCCTGGATAATCAATTTATATGTCAATGGAAAAGAAGACAAAATGCATGAATTCCCAGTGTGCAGGGAGGTGAATGTATGGAAACAAAATAGCAGTTACAGTTAATGATTGTGTTATGAGAGGCCAGTGAGGACATAAATCACACTTCCTCTCACACAGAGCACCACGCGCTCACATTACACTGCTTCAGAGTGTTCACACAGTATTTTCATATTGACCTTCATTTTTTTAAGCAATATATATATATATTGTTTTTGACTCATAGGGGATTCTGTGATGTAGCACAGGATCAAAAAAGTTATTTAAATAAAAATAAATGCAGCTTTTAATTTGTGAAGCTTGGGCCATCACCTCTATTGGTTATGATAATACTTACAAAGCTGCTTAAACAAATCTGAAACAACTCATCCTGTAAATTGTCTTTTTTTGAAGAATACAGTAAGCTAATCAGGTACTCTGGCAAAGCAAGACTTTAACTTGTCAAAAAAATCTATGTTTGAAAAACACTCATTGATAGAGAGCCCTTTTAACACTGGAGGGTGAAGCAGTTCATGGCGCTATATTGACTTTGCAGAAAGGTGCCTTTTTGCCAGTTCTGCTTTGTGTAGGGATAAGTATGTTATATGGACTGCACCACTTACCACAGCATTTACAGTCTTGTAAAAAAACTAAGTACACCCCATGATTCAGTAGCTTGTAGAACCAGCTTTAGCAGCAAAAAAATTAGAAGTAATCATTTTCTGTATGACTGTCAGTCTCTCACATCACTGCGGAGGAATCATAGTCCACTCTTCTTTACAACGTTGGTTCAGTTCATTGAGGTTTGTGGCATACGTTTATGCACAGCTCTCTTAAGGTCAACCATTCATGCTCAGCCACTCTGTTGCAGACAGATGGCCTCATATTTGACTCATTGTATACTCTGGTATACAGAGGAGTTCATGCTCGACTCAGTGACTGCAAAGTGTCCAGGTCCTGTGACTGCAAAACAAGCCCACATCATCACCCCTCCACCACCGTGCTGACAGTTGGTATGAGGTGTTTGTGCTGATATGCTGTGGTTGGTTTTTTTTGATACATGGCAGCAAATGTTGTACTACTTGTGGTTTTAACACATGTACTGTACCTACATAGATAAGAAGGAATCAGTCCAAGCAGAGATTTATATATAAACTAACTTAAAAAAAAACTCTATGGATATACAGAGGTGAGTGGCAGCACACAGGGAACAATGGCACCCAACCAGTACCTAAAGAGGCAGTCTAGCCTCTTTAGGTACTGGTTGGGTGCATTAATAAAGAGCAGATCACTGCAATCCAAAAAAAGGTTAAAAGAAATGAAGCGTGTCTTCATCTGGAGAAAGAGATAAGATTTTTTTTTTCTCCCATGTCCCTTGCGGGGCTCCGTACAATCTCAGCTAATTGGGCAGTTTTATCTTAGGAAGATTCTATGGTAACCCTTTGCTATTTGAAAACAACATGAATGCAGATTTGCCTGCATTTAACACGAACTTAAGTTGAGTTAATTGGGACTGAACAACACCAAAGGCAGATGGGTTTTGTACTACTAATGAACAATCTGTGTTGTCGGCTTAAAATAGAAATGCAATGTAAGTTTCAGGTCACTGTACTTCCAGCTTCCTAGCAGTTAAGGGCGCTCAAATAATCACTGGTCATAGCAAGATTCAGCATTTTTAGCTCAGTGCGTGACAGACTGTTTTCCCCTCAAGTTGGCAGGGTTTTCAGTCCTGCTCTGTCTCTATACCTACAAAGAAGTTCACAGATTCATTACTTCTCTTTCACATAGAATTTCTTACATATATCTGTGCACAGACTTGTGCAAACATGTTTATTTTCACCACAGTGAACAAGAACAAAAGAGATAATTCAGACTAAAAAAAAGCACACAGTAAAATCTGCCGAAACCATGTTCAGGCCAGGACCAGGCAGCTGGGGGGGGGGTTGGTCTGTCAGATTTGATCTGCCTCGTCTCGTTATAAAGCATGTGTGCAAGTGAGTGCGAATTGGTTTAGAGAGGATATCTGTCCGCCATTTCGTCTCACCGGAAAACAGTTTCAGGGGCATCATCGGCACTTTGCGGAGAACGCCACGTTTCAGCGCTAAACTACTTCATTACTCAGGAATCAAAGTGACCTAACCAAAGATGGATGTCCTGATTTGCAGTGGCACAAAGTGTGTGCGTGCGTCTGCAAATTTGTGTCGTTTTGCGAACAGGAGTGCGTGTCGGAGGCGACTCGGTGCGAGCACATGTGCAAAATAAACGACTATTACGAGAAACTGGAACATGAGCTAAAACACGTGCCATCGTTGACGTTAACGCTTCAACCTAGCATGTGATGCATTCACTTGCTCTCTCTACCAACAACATTCTTAATTTTGTTGAGGAGAATCCTAGAGCCTACCTTTATTCAACTGATGAAACAAATTATGAATGTGACTTCTGGGTGCTGCTTCCGCTGAAATTGTGTCTGCAAGGGTATCAAAGTTTGCTTTTACTTCATTTCCTCTTCGATATTTTTGGGAAAGAAGCAATGTTGGATCATGATGGAGCCTTTGGATGCCACCAGGCAAGCTGTTTCCCTCTGTTTGCAATCTTTATGCTGAAATAAGATAGCCAGTTACTGTGGTAACTTTATATTTAGCAAATAGATAGGAACGGTGTGCCAAATGTCTCATCCAACTTTCAGCAATAGTGAATACACCCTCTGTACTACATATGTATTTAAACAGGATAATGTCACAGTACTTCTGCCTTCTACCAATAAGGAGTGGAAAGATTTCATTCGCTTTGCAATAGAAATCAGGCAGTCCCTTTCTTCACCAGTCTCTCCAAAATCTCTAAAGTAAAGGGTAAAATACTGGCGTCTTTTCTTTCTTGACATATAACGCTCTGCTACACACATTTGTCACAATCCCAGATGGATCAGAGGCATGAAAAGTTAGGAAAAATACTTTGCTAAAAGTATGAAACTATTCAGAAACCAGAATAATATCTCTTCCACGAGGTTTTTAATTATGGCATGAAACAAAGAGGCACACTTTTCAGAAGTTAGCACACAATAGGTTCAAAGTATCACTGAGGAGTCAGAAGCAAAGACGATTATTGAGCAGAACGGCAAGGCATAAATTACACCTTCATCCAAAATAACGATAACTCATGAGGAAGAAACTGACGTGTACCGAGGAGAATCGCTCACTATCTGCAGGCATATTTTAAGAATATCTACAATACTGTGAGTAAAAATAATCAGGTTTGACTTGATATTTCAGGGCTGGCATCTGTTTCTACTAATTGTGTGTGGCGTTACAAGTTTGGCGAGGATTATCTTTGTTGCTTTGGTTTTGTAATTTACAATATGTAGTTTTGCTAAGGTGACATTTGTGAGCTCTGATTGAGCTGTGTTCTGTGTCTTTTTTTTTTTTTTTAGCAGTTATTGATAAACTTGATGAGAATGTCATAAGATTTTTTTTTTTTTGTATTTGAAATATTGGACAAACTGAGAAGTTGTCAAAGGTATCATAATGGATGAAATGTCAGAGGGTTACCGGAGTTATTAAAACCTATCCTAAGAGTGCAATGAATGGCTGCACCAAACTGCATATCAATCTGTCAAAGTGCTGTCAGGATAATTCACTATATGAAATCTGAAAATGTCAGCCTTGAGAAAATCTTCAAAACAAATCTGGATATACAGACGGGGATGTAACAACTGCAAAACACACATTACACAAATACTTTGCGTCTTTGAATGTCTGTATTCAGTTTCTTTGCACTTTCTACTAAATATGTGTCAAAAGAAGAAACACTGTATAGACCCATTTCCAAAGAAGCTGAGAGACAAAATGCAATGGCCTGCAAATTCATTAAAACCACAGTTTGACAATTAATCTCCCCAATGGGCTACATGACAAACATGTTGTGGAAGGCCACACCAATAAGCTTACAAAGAGATCCACTTATTCATTCTTGCAATAATGTTAGCTTACCAATGAAAACTAAAGGAGAACCATCAAAGCTCAATTTTGCTATCCAATTTTGCAGCCTATAATACTTTTGTATTACATTTTTTTTCATAATTTAACAGATTTTATTAAAATAAAATCATCTAGACTTCAACACAAAACTGCGGCCAAATAAAGTCATGTATAACACCGACTATATCACCTATCTGTAGACATTAGCTCTGTTAGCACGGGTCTGTTACCTGCATTGTCTCTAATTCCTACAAATTTGCCTTGTTTGTCATTTGCAAAGTAAAAATTTCACCCAAAATTACCTACCACATTTCCCTTTTGAAGTCCTCTTTGAGCAGGTCCCTTTAGGACTCCCCACAGTGGATCGTGTGCCTGCTATCCTCCTCTGTCACACCAACCCTCTGCATGCCCTTCACTACATCCATAAATGTTCTCTGTGGTTTTCCTCTTTTCCTCCTGCCTGACAGCTCCATCTTCAGCATCCTGTGTCCAATATATTCACTATCCCTCCTCTGCAAATATCCAAAACATCTCAGCCTTGCCTCTCTGACTTTGTCTCCAAACTGCTCAACTTGACGTGAACCTCTGATCAAATCATTTCTAATCCCGTCTCTCCTGGTCACCCCCGCTGAAAATCTTACCATCCCTCCAGCTTGGCCTCTTGTCTCTAGCAAGTCTAACTACAGAGGTGGGACGTAACAAAGTACAAAGACTTTGTTACTGTACTTAAGTAAATTTTTAGAATATTTATTTTTCTGAACTCTTTTTACTTTTACTCCCTACATTTTTACACAAATATCTGTACTTTCTACTTGCTACATTTTCAAAACAGGCTCGTCACTTTAGGTCAGTGCGCCATCAAACAATCTGGGCCTAAATGGAGGAACAATAACAGATAAGAGCCAATCGTACTGGCGTATCCTCCATTTCCGGGGCTTGTCACATACACAGAGACTAAAGAGGTCAAACCATATAATTTGTGTATCATTTATGGTGCCATAATCAGGGGTTACAGTGGGTCAGGCTGAGTGCCAATGTCTGTAAGTTGTGCTCGCTTGCAAAACAAACTGAGGTACACTAGCTTTGTGTAATTCAAAGATTGTATGAAAATACACTGCAGTTTAGTGTGTGATAAACAGGTCAGCTTGCTGTGCTGTATTTATAGTAAAGCTCTGTGTTGGACTGGTGCACAGTGTCTGTGTTCACGGTCACAGTTGCAGGTTGCATGAAGTGTAGCAGAGATGAGCTGGTTTTAAATTCTCGTTCACAGTTTGTGTCCTACGTGCTGAGTACATTCATTAGAATTAAAACTTAGATTGGAAAACCTTTGTATTCTCATGTAATTTTTTTTTATATTATTAAATTAATATATAATGAGGTTCAGTTAGCTTGACACAAAAATAGTTGGTAGAAACGTCCTCCAAAGAGCTACTTTTACTTTCTTACTTGGAGTACATTTCAGAGCCTGTACTTTTTTACTTTTACTTGAGTAAAGAAGTTAAACCAGTACTTCAACTTTTACCAGAGTAGTTTTTAACACAAGTAGTTGTACTTAAGTACTTTTGCCACCTTTGCCTGACAACCATCTTGTAAAACTTCCTGTTCATTTTTACACATTTCCTTTCAGAGTGCTGTGATAACATTAATCCAAAGAAAATTGGCATCTCTGTAATCACAGCCTTGTTTCTTCTATTTCTTTCTAGTATTCCATGTTCTCTACATGTTTCCCTCTTGAGAATTATAGAGGCTGTGCTAGCAATTAGAATGAAAATTTGAGGAGGGCTTGGTTTGCCGCACAGCAGGGAGGTCCATTCACAGAAATCGCTAGTTCAAATCCATCGGAAAAGAATATTCCATGGATTAGAGTTTGTAAGACCTCACAATCTCAGGACTGGGAGTGAACAGCTCAATCACTCCTAACTAACTAACTAACTAACACACACGCACGCACACACACACACAGATTAAAACACAAAGGCAGGAGCACAAAGACATCATGAGTCACATAATGTACACATATCATAAGGCGCACGGATACATGTTAATACTCGCACACAGTGTAAATGTCACAGAGGAACCCAATCTGTTGCTTCAGCTCAGCGCAGCAGCAGCAGCAGCAGCAGCAGTGTGATGCAGGGTGTATTTTCTCAGAGAGTAAGATATTAAAAAGGCACTGGAAGAAACAATTTACACACATTCATAAATTAATCCAAGGCTAAGATGCATTTCTAATATCTGCAAAGGGGACCTGGGGGAAGGCTCTAGATGTGACTGCTCTTTCTGTTAAGACTGCACTGGGAGAAACTTTAAACCTCCACAGCTACTGTACGTGTCACCAAGTTGAATTAGGATGCATAAGAGGACAGCTATAGTGGATTGATATTAAGGGTCAGCAATCTGGATCTGTCCCTGTGCCCACATTTGGGGTTATTAGTGCTCATGTGCACATTCAGGTACCGCCTACTATGACAGCAGATGTGTGAAAAATGACAAGACCCTGTACACATAACGGCACTTGATGCACACTTATCCCAAAAGTGTATTTAGAGCAAAGTGCGTCCCACATTTCATTAGAGTCTGCAGTCCAGCTGGTGGCAGCAGTGAACCTATAGCTGGTTCATGCAAATTTGATGATATTAAGAGAATTAGTTTTATGTTGATACAAGACTTTCTTAGATTTTAAAGACCAATATTTGTCGCACTTATGTGTTTCAAATAATCAAACAATAATAGAACTTGTTTGACAAAGTGAAGCAGGCTAAAAGCTTCCAAAATCCAACACATCATGTCACGATATAAAGAAACAGTTGAGAAACAAAGTCACTGACATCTATCAGTCTACAAAGGGTTACAAAGCCATTTCGCAGGCTTTGGGATTATCCACAAATGGAAAAAAGTTGGAACAGTGATGAACCTTCCCAGGAGAGGACGATCTCCCAAAATTACTCCCAAGAACGCATTGATGACTCATCCAGGAGGTCACAAAAGAACCCAGAACAACGTCTGAAGAAGGCCTCACTCGCCTCATTTGAGGCGAGAGTTCATGATTCAACAATGAGAAAGAGACTGGGCAAAAACTGCATCCATGGGAGAGCTCCAAGGAGAAAACCACTGCTGACCAAAAACAACACAAAAACTCGTCTCACATTTGCCAAAAAACATCTTCATGATCTCCAAGACTTTTGGGAAAATATTCTGTGGACTGATGAGAAAAAAGTGGAACTTTTTTGGAAGGTTTGAGTCCTGTTACATCTGTCGTAAAACTAACACAGCATTTCATAAAAAGAAGATCATGCCAACAGTCAAACGTAGTGGTGGTAGTGTGACGATCTTGGGCTGTTTTGCACCTTCAAGACTTGGATGACTTGCTGTAATTGATGGAACCATGAATTCTACTCTCTACCAAAATCCCGAAGGAGAAGGTCCGGCCATCAGTTCATATCTGTCAACTCGAGTTATGCAGCAGAAAACACAGCAGTAAGTCCACCTCTGAATGGCTAAAAAAGACAAAAATAAGGTTTTGGAGTGGCCTCATCAAAGTCCGGACTTAAATCAGATTGAGAAGCTTTGACCTCAAACAGACCATTCATGCTGGAAACCCCGCCACTGTGGCTGAATTAAAACAATTCTGCAAAGAAGAGTGGGACAAATCCCTCCACAGTGATGTGAAAGACTCATTGCCAGTTATCACAAGCGCTTGAATGCAGTTCTCGCAGCCAAGGGTGCTTAGCTTTATTCCTTTAATGAATAAATTCATTTAAAAAATGCATTTTGTATTTACTCTGGTTATCTTTTTCTAATATTAAAATTTGTTTGATGATCTGAAACACATAAGTGTGACAATTATTATTATTATTATGTGACAGTTATTCAACAACAACAAAAAAGAGAAAGCAGGAAAGGGGCAAATAGTACACTGTACATAGTAATTTGAAAGCATATCCTAAAGGTGGGTAGCTACAGTGCAAAAGTAGATAGTAATAACGTGCAGCTATTGCAATATACACAAGGGCACTCTCAATAAAACAAACTAAAACATTTAGGTTTTCTAATCTTCTCCATACGTCTTTATTATTTAGTGTCTCTTTTTCCTGCACTGTAATGATTTTGGTGCCCCCCTCCCCCTTTCTTTACTTATTTTGCCACTATCATTACTCTAGCAATAACAAAAAAGGTGGGACCATCAAACATTCAGAGTGTTTCTCATGCACATCATGTGGTCCTTCATATGCAAACACACTGCCTAAATCAACAATGAAACTATACAGAATTGAAGAAGTTTAACTTCTTTTGGGTACACGCTGCAGAATATGCAGATGGAAAAAAAAAAAACCTTATAAATTATTGCGAGTCACGAAATCTTTAGGAAATGTCATAAAAATGCAATATGCATACATAATATATCCTGCAGCAATGACTTCATATGCCTTCAAAAAGGCATATGATCTCAGAGAATGGTTACACAAGCACAGCAAGACACAAAATTGTTCAGTCTTGTGGACTGTGCTCATAATGTAACTTTTCATAAGTTAGCAGATGAGATCAGAGGATTTCAGAAAGTTCATGGGAAGTTGTAGGAGACAAGACTAGGACAAGAGAAACTCCATTATTTATGTGTTATTCCATGGCCTTGCCTCATTCTAACCTGACTATAACTATGAGCTTCTCATTAGGACAATCTGCATTTCCCAATTTTTAAAAGAGCACACCAGGAAAAACATTGTCTTGCTTTCTTGGCTGTATTTATGTTGGTTACACTACTACAGTATATGCGAAATGCTTGTGGGACACACGAGCTATTGTGGAAGAATGGAAACCTATTGTATTTGTGTTTGATTATTCGTATTAATTTCATGGCCTGAAGGTAGTATTTGGCTAGCAAAAATTGAAATCTTTTTTTATTACTAAATAATATTGTAGTAATATAAACACACATCACATTAGACACACTGTTGCAGCTACAATTTAGAATTCCCAATTAACCTAACCTCATGAATGGGTACTCGGATTCGCACAGTCTTAAGAGAAAGAACCCATGAAGACACACGGAGAACTGGCTAGTGGATTAGAACCCAAAACCTTCTTGCTGTGATGCAACAGTGCTAACCACTGCATCACAATGCACCATGCTGGCTTAATCACACTAGAATAAAAATAGGATGCTTGCAACTAGGGGGGAAAAATGGCAGTTGCCTGGAGATTGCATTTAATATTTTCACATTGCAAGAAGATGCTGTCACTTTTGATTACAAGACAATTGCACAAGTCACCTGGTGAGTGGCAACTTGTCTCCAAACAACTGCAGTCAAACTCGGAATGACTGCAATCACTCTCAGAAAGATTGGCAAATGTTTGCAAACAACTGCGGTCTGCTTTATAAATACAAACAGATTGCCAACATGTTTGCAACAGGGGACTTGACTGAGCTGGTTTCCAGTTGGTTGCATTCTGGTTAAATTCCTATACAAAAGCAAGGTTGCCAAGCACCTTGCCATTTTGCAGTTAAATCACTGTCCTGCAGCAACTATGTCACTATTTGTCCCACTATTTCTGAATTTCTGTTTTAGATCCATGAAGTTCTGGCTGGACTCACAGATTTTCAGAGATTTATCCCCATTAATCGCCATACCATCACAGACAGATGGCCTATAATTGCCAACTTGACTCCATTCAGTCAAACTAGCAGACTGACTCCTTCTTACTACCATTCAGTTGTTAGTTTAATTCACCAAAGTAACTCTAAAGGGGGCAACTGACTGCCAGCGGGTGCAGACCTGATCCCCATCTTCGAACCAACCATTTCAAAGATGATGAGATCACAAATTCATTCCATGTGGCCCCAATCATTTTGGTTGTGTCGCAGTCTCCAGTCACTGTTTCCCCTAGTATGACTGTAGCACGATTTATTTATCACCTGCTCAAATGTTAGTCAGCAATGTCATTTGCCCTCATTGCCTCAATCACTTGCGTAGCAGTTTTACTCAGAAACTGACCACTTTACAGCACCAGCAGCTATTCTGACCATTGCCGCTTGAAGTCGCTGATTGCCATTAACTTTCCGTGGTCTCTGGTCACCACGTCGCTTTCTTTATGGACACCCCTTAAATTTGCCTTCTCTGTGAGATATAAATGTTCTGGATTCAAATCCACAGGAGGACAACCCTTACATGCCAGTGGTGTAGCCAGTCATGCATGGTTTGTGCTCATGAGGATAAACAAAAGGTGCTCTCAATCTGCTTAAACCCCAGTGATTGCCACCTTTAGTTTTATTCCTGTCATGCCAAATATCTGGTCCATTCTATATAGGATTATAAGAGATGTCTCTAAAACAAAAGATAAGGTTTTTCTTTATATGAGATAAGAAATTTTTTTTTTTTTTTTTTTAGGCATACACCATTCATATCTCATGCAGTCAGCTGAAGGGAGTAAATATCTCCTTTAAACAGCTGTATTTTAATGCTGAGCTTCTCACATTCAGAAGAAAGCAAACAAATGTAGCTATAATATATTCATCTCTGTGACTTACCTCTTTGAAGATGAAGACATGCATTTTGTCATCAAACCCCACATGTCAGCGGCACCAAAGGGATCATTTCAGGATGTGAATTTTTAAAACAGCGCTTACTAATAAAACTATTTGCACCTTGTAATGAGGTAGCACAGGTGTGAGTGAGGAGAAATGCCACACAGTTTGACACTCATTGAGTCACAGAGAGTATGAAATGAACTTGTTGTAGAGGAGGGGAAGACGCTGCTAGAGCTTCATCCATTCCTCTCGGCCCCATGCATCTGCCACCATAATTTGTGATAATGATGGCGTCCCAGCAGGGCAACTCTGCGCAGAGTGATTCAGAATTGATTTAGTGCATTAATTACGCCCCTGTTACGCCACTGTCATGGACAATATTTTACAATTTGATAAGCAAAAGACGCACCGTGGGATCATTTTGATGAATTGCGAGGGTTCAGCGGTGGCACGCTTTTATGGTCGTACCTTTTAATTTAGCGGTAATCACTTTCCCCCCCTCCATGCCGCGGAGGAAGCAAGACTTTAATTTCACCTCCGAGACCTCTGCTCTGCACCACGTCTGCTTTGATCAAGCAGACAAAAAAAGCAGGCGTGCAGTCGACCACACACACACACACACACACACACACACACACACACACACACACACACACACACACACTAGAACAGACATGCAGGGATGGTGAGGACAAACGGATCCTGAATGCGAGCTGGGTTATCTGCATTCGTGTTTGAGTGAACATGCATGCATCCTGAATATGAACAGCATGCGTGTGTATTTGGGTATGTGCATCTTTTCTGTTCCTCTGGCTCCGACTCTCCACTGTTGCAGACCAGACTGCCAGGAGCCCAGTAATGAGCAGGAGCAGTGACTATCATACCACCTACCAATTTCACTCAGGTCTTGAAGACAGACCAGTGTCCAGACTGAGGAGATGCAGCTCCCATGGGGCCAGGTCAAACAGCGGCAACCGCAAATTCCTTTTTTGGCCTGTTTTTCTTTGCATTTTTTTAAATAATGTTTGGAGCTGTGTAAATAATATATACAGTATACACTGTATATTTTCATAGATGACTATGATTATGCATTTCATGGATACTTATATTTATTTTATGTATTCCACCTCCTTTATTTCTTACTCAACTCAAACTAGCAGATAAATCAGAGTCAACATATAAAATAACTCTTAATCACTTTATAACATTTATATTACTATGGTATGTACACATGGAAAATACTGACTTTCAGATTTTACAAGTTTGGCTCATTTTTTAAAGTCCTCCAAATATGTAAAGGTTTTAGAACAGACTTTACAGATTAATTAAGCCAAAAGTAAATGTTAATTAGTGCCCCATTAGTGTTTTTTGTCCCGGCTCCCTCCCCTCACCCCCAACCAGTAGCAGTAGATGGCTACGCCTCCCTGAACCTGGTTCTGTTCAAGGTTTCTTCCTGTTAAAAGGGAGTTTTCCTTCCCACTGTCACCAAGTGCTTGCTCATAGGGAGTCGTCTGATTGCTGAGGTTTCTTTGGATTATTGTAGAATCTTTATCTTACAATATAAAGCACCTTGAGGTGACTGTTGTTGTAATTTGGTGCTATGTGAATAAAACTGAATTGAATTGGGGTTTATTGGCCTGGATGATTGCTTGTTGAAGAATGGGCTGTTTTTTAATTTCATTATAATACTTTATTTTATTATTTCGACAGAATGTTTAGGTTTTTAAAACGTGTTAATCACTAGTTATCACAAAATACTCCGGTCTCCAATGAGACATACAGAATTATTGTAAGAGAAGTTGTTCCTTCGCTACGTCACAAAAGCAAGTATCCCCTAAAATGAGCAGGTCTAGTAGGGGTAAATAATGCTGCGTTCCATTTGTCTAGGAAGTCAGATGTCAGAGCTGGGAGTGGTGTCACTCCTGAGTTGAATGCATTCTAGTAATAAAGCTGAAAAAGCACGGAAATACAGGCTTCGTTTTGTTTGGATTTTTAAGTCGGGGTGGTGGGGGCTTATCCAACTTTCTGAATTTCAAAATCTGACTTGAGGGGGTGTTCCAGTTGAAAACTCCAAATGGGAAAATGGAAATTTTGACTTAAACTGGAATGGTGACACAAAACGTGTAACAGTATACTAATAAGTTGACCATGGTCCACTCCACTGATCACAATGGGTGATGACCCTCTTCTAAACCTGCTAGAACGTGGAGGAGGATGCCTATTGGTAATATGTACGGGGCTGGTTAAAATGTCTATTCAATGGGATTTGAATTGGGCGAGTTGTTGGGGTTGATTAATGATGGGAAACTATAACAGAGCCTTAACATTAGCCTGCTAAGCGAATGTTAGAGTGTGTGTTTGTGGAAAGTTAATACACTTTCTAATCAAGGCTCAGAAGAATTCTAATGTGCACTCTCTATTCAAAAGCACCTCCATTAACCAAAATTGTTCTCAGATACCAAACGTTTAATCACAATTAATGGTTGAAAAGTGTTTTCCATTAGCTCTCTCTCACACACACGTTAATCAGATTAAGCTCTGTGAGTGGTTGGATCATGCCATTTACCCAAATTGTAACACATTAATTTCTGTTACTACACATAAATAGTTCTTATAATACATGACTTTGTAATTTTAATAGAAATTCCATTGGTACTGGCATCTGTCCATTTTCTTAGCCACTTATCCATGTAGGGTCATGGGGGAGCAGGATTTTATTCACTAATGACTTTGGGCAAGAAGTGGGGTATACCATGGACAATTAGCCAATCAGTGCAACAACAGTTCTGGCTAAATGATTCTGCTACTTCAGACTGTAGAACTTTGAAGACAATAAACTATGTTATAAAAGAAATGTGATATTTTAGATGTGATGATGTCCATTAGATTGGACACTCTGAATCACTTTCAGACTCCACTCTGTCAAATATTACCCTAAAAATATGGTGTGTAAGGGATATTTCATTTGCATACTTCCTCAGCTAATATAATGCTGGGACGTTCTGTTATTGCTGACCTTTTTTTTGCACACATTTTCTTAATAAAATATAAATAAATGAGGGCTTTTACACAATACTGTACATTGGGCAGATGCAGTTCTTAGTTAAAGGTGGTGGTTTTTTGTTCATATTGAGCTTACATAGACACAGGCCCCAAAATAAACAACAGACACTTTGAAACAACCATCAATGCACCAACCTCTGATAGTCATAAAAATGATCAAGGCATGCAACACAGTGCTCAAACAGAACAACTGCACCTGCAGCAACAAAGCAGAAAGTAATAACTTGATCCAGTCTAAGCAGCAACTTACATGAAAGGCAGCGTTTCTGCTCACTTTGCTAGCTTTTGTTTATCTTCGGATATCAAAGAGATAGAAAGGTGGGAAATGACAGAGCTGCCAATGCGAAGCTGTCAGACATCAAGATGTTTTTGGTCGTTTGTGTTCATCCTTTTGTATATCTTAAAAGAAGGGTGGAAGAGTGAGTGCACACATATGTCGTAGCTCTAAAAATGATGCATCAGGGATGATAAAATCAACACATATTTAGGCAAAGTGTTATCTCATGAAAATTTATGAAACAAGGGAACGATAGCAACAACTGGAAAACTTCATACATTAGTTTTTTCCCCCAGTTGTCTCTAGTGTCTGCTTTCCTACCTTTCTTTATAAGATATTCCTTAACTACAGGCTACACTCTGTGTTCTTTATTTCTTTAAAAATTTTTGGCTCTTTTTCCAGAGTAAAATGTCCTATTTTTCTTCTCTTGGACTTTGACATCTCCATTATCCGACAATTAACGAGCTATAAGATACATCAGGGCAGTGGCACCGTGATCTGGCAGGGTGCTGGCTGGCACGAGCAGGGTGCTAATTTTCCCAGTGTTAAGAGCTGTAATTATGCAAACGCTGCTGGGCGCCCGCGAGGCGCTAACAGCCCCCCGTTCCAAGCGACAGTCCCAACCTTTTATGAGCTCCTCGGCGGTTCAGAGGCTAATGAAACTGTACGATCCGCCCGGTTAGCAGGCCCCCTCTTCCTACCGTCACTCGGGATCATGGTGTCATTACGTGGTGAAGAGGCCCTGTGGCAGCTATTGAGCAACGTGGAGCACAATAGCATGAAACATTTATAGAGAGCAGGGAAAGGAAGCGAGAGAGAGGAGCACTTGACCTCCTCGGTGGCCCTGTGCGGTACCTCTCTGTGTCTCTTTCCATGTAAATAACATCCCTCGTTTTGAGGGAAAAGCTCTTTTTTCGGTCTCATCCAAAAGGCAGGCAGCAAGCAGCACAAAGACAAAACAGAGGCATTTAGATTCATCGGGAAGGAAGCGAGGGAAGATTCTACACTTACCAAATCAATCTGACATGAGACAATGAATGGACTTTTTAATGAGTGCTAAAAATATTTACAAGTGATTCAAAGGTGAGGTCTTTATTTTAGCCCAATTTCTTGGCTGGAGTCCCCATTGTCATGATTTTAAAGGTCTCTATGCAATAGATTATAAAGAGATTACAATAGATTTTTGCTCATCGCACCCACATGCTATTGTTATGCCCATTAATCTCCTACCATAATAGCCCCAGCGCTTCACAAAAGACATTTCAGAACCCGACTGCAGCCAACATACCACAAGACTGTTAGCAGAATCTGCAAACACAGAAAATGGTAAAGAGCCAACAGTGCTCAGGTGTGAGGTAACCAGATCCCAATCTATTCACAGGACGCACCAGAGCAAACTCCATCCATGGAGGAGAAACCCTGCAACCCAAAGGATCCAAAGGAAATCCCCCTTTATGTATATTTGATTAGTAAATAGCGATGTTTAAATGGGTTAACGTGTGGTCAGCGTCAAGGACCAGCTTTACTCTGTTATGACACTAAATCTTAAGGTCTTAGAAAGTCTACTGGGGGACTGCAACACCAAAAAATAAATAAATAAATAAAGCCTATGCTCACCGACCACTTTGTTAGTTACACCTGTTTAACTGCTCTGTAATGTAAATATCTAACCAGCAAATCACATGGCAGCAACTCAAAGTGTTAAGTCATGCAGACATGGTTGACACAACCTACTGGGATTTTCCAACACAACCATCTCTAGGGTTTACAGAGACTGGTCACAAAAGCAGAAAATATCCAGTGAGCTGCAGTTCTTGGTGCCAGAGGTCAGAGGAGGCTGAACAGACTGCTTCAAGCTGATGGGGCTACAACAGTGACTCAAATAGCCACTTGTTACAACCAAGTTATGCAGAAGAACATCTCTGAACACACAACACGTCAAACACTGAAGCAAATGGGCTACAGCAGCAGGAGAGCACAATGGGTGCCACTCCTGTCAGCTAAGAACAGGAAACTGAGGCTACAATTCTCACGGGGTCACCAAAATTGAACAATAGAATATTGGGAAAAAACGTTTCCTGGTTTGATGAGGCTCAGTGGTTGCCGTAACATCCCTGTGGTAGGGTCATAATCTGGCATAAACCTGGTGAGGGTGCATCCTGCCTTGTGTCAATACTTCAGGCTGCTTCTGGTGGTGTAATAGTGTGTGTGTGTGTGTGTGTGTGGGGGGGGGGTTCACACACTTTACACCCTTTAGTAGTAACTGAGAAATTTTTGAATGCCTCAATCTACTTGAGTATTATTGCTTACCCTGTTCATCCCTTTGATGGAAATATCCAATTTTCAGTCGCTTTTTAATCTTCCTTCATCAAAAAAAAAAAAATAAATAATAAAAAGGAAAAAAAAGAAGAGGCAAACCTTGAGAAAGTACACAAAAGTGTCCATACAGTATATCATAACAAACTGGATGAATGGCAAACATGTTGAAGGGCAGACACAGTGAAACAAGTGTGATCGAGTGCAGTCTGAATTACTGCCTCGCAGTAAATTAATGGCATAGGACTGCACTCTCAGACACAGAGGCGAGCGATCAGATGAGCTCTGAATAATGGCACAGAGAAGCCGTAATCTCTGACTAACACACCAGTGTTAGCAGGTTAGCGCAAGGCCATAAAATACGGAAAAATCCGCTCCAAGGCTGAAGAGGTTATGATGTAAAAGAGCAAGGAGGAAAGTTCATCATAAAAAAAAAGAACACCGCCACTCTGAGCTAAGTGACCTTTTCTCCCTTTAAGCGTATCCCATGGCCTTATTTTGACTTAAGACCACGTTCTGATTCTAAAACGCTAACAACAAAATGCACGCATATGCATACAGTGAGAGGCAGTGGAGCACAGTCTGAGGATGTACGCTTTGAGAATAGCTGAGCTGCAGAACAACTGAACGCTTTCATTTTCAGCTGAAACACAGCCCAAGGAAAATGGGAAGCCTTTGGTGTAAGAAGTCTCTTTTCTCTCCTGTCTCATCTCATTTTCTTTTCTTCTCTCCTCTGTTTCCCAGCTGCGCTGAACTGAAGTCATAGCCACGCTGCCATTCTTTTAAAAAAAAAAAAACTGAGGGAGAGTTTGGAAATGAGCGCTGGTTAAAAAAGCTATATCTCTCTTTTCTCTCTGTCTCTTCTCGCTGGTGTTTGCTAGAGATAAGCTTAGTAAAGAGTGCCTCCGTCTGCATGTCGACATAGAGTATACACCTCAGTGACCGTGTCATTCATCTCCCTTTATTGCTGGAGACTGTGTGCGCGTACAAGAATGTGTGTTTGTATCCCTAACTTGTGATGGATTCAGTCCTCTGGGGGGGAACTTTAGAGAGAGTTTAAAGCGGTCTCTGTGACACACATGCTTTGCAGCATGACGTTTTCGTGGCTTCGAGGATGGACATCCGCCCGTCGCTGCGCTCTCAGCTGCAGCCTTGGCATCGCTCCCTGTGTTTTGCGGCGCTAGCCGCCAGATTGATCCGACTTTAATGAAGAGTCCTTCAGCCTAGGTGACATCATTAGCTGCTTGTGGGCCACTGCGGGCCACTTGGCGCAGCTCCGCGCTTCACTTCTGGGAAAATAGGTCATTCTGAGTGACAGACAGACAGTGTCCAGAGGAGCTGGCCAGCAAACTAGAAAGAGGGAGGCATGCCAGGCAGCAGTATGGTGATGCCCTTCAGACACCTGTGACTGTGTTCACAAAATATTCATCTTTCAACTTAAAGTACTTCTGAAAAACTGCAGACACTTCCAGAGAGAAGTTTTTAACCAAGGAAAACTCTGCCAACTTTAGTGAGCTGATACTTTAGCTAATAATGATGAGATGCCACCATTCAACCCTACTTTTTTTCTTTTTTCTTAAATAAATAATATTTATAAAATATAGGAATGGTGGTGTTAGGCTATGCTAACAGTACAGAGAAAATGAATATAAATGCGCTAATATGCATGGTTCAGTCTTTTGAATAATTTCAAATGGCGACACTGTTATTCTTAGTTTGTGGAAATACCCTTAAATTGGTAGCATGAGATTTATTTGCATATTAATGTGCAAAAAAACAAACAAATTAAAGGAATTATTGTAGATCACAGATCAGTTGGAGCTCAGACCAGAGATGCTGGTGTCTGCAAGAATACTATGTCCATTTTTTTTAAGTATTACTATAAAGTCCATCTTGCACTATGTATCAACAGCTGGTTTGGAAGCCAAAGACTTAGATCTGAATCTCAAATTATTAATGGGGTTAAGACAGCTGGAAAGGAGCTGCTACAGCACAGCTGGTTAAGCGGGAGACCCATATGCCTTAAGGCTTCAGGGGCCTGGCTTTGATTCTGCTCTGGACCATTTCCTGCTGTTTCCCCTTGCTTTCTTGTTGACTATCGAAAAAAGTAGGAAGGATAATGGAACTGATAACAAGACATCACAAGACATTTTTCATCAGTCCACAGGTTGGCAGTCCAACAGGGTTTAGATGATCCTCCCCATGTGTTGGACCCATGTGTTCCGTATGTGTTAAGGATACAGGGTCCCCTTGCGTAAGAATAAAACCCCTAAACATTCATTTGTCCCTCTGCCAGCTAAACTGATGAATGAACAGCTGATGCAGACAGAGAAGTAGGGAGGCACTGATGTAACTGCATGTTTTTAAACTGTATAGGGTACTTACTGATGTTTGTGTATTTATGAGTTTTATTTTTATGTTTGATATGGTCTGGTTTTCAGTAAGCCAGTTTCCCAAACCAATAAGATTTTCTCCTATAACAGAAAATAAAGTAGCCTTATCTTCAAATAAGAAGGAAATTCATTAAAATTCTACGTTGATGAGATAAAAGCTAGGAAATGGCTAAACTAGTTTGCACTAGCTAGCATGGCGTAATGTGAGTTGCCGATGTAGTGACAACCTACAGTTGTGGCTTACATCCACTCATCATGGGCGTGAATGTCATCGTAATTTGGGGCTTTTAATGATTTCTTTGAACTGTTCTTTTTCCAGAGTGGAATAAATTTACAGCATACATCTTTAACTTTGACATCTTTGACTTAAAAAACAAAAACAGAAGAACAAGTTTGAATTTATTTTGGATTTTCTCTGATCCCCACAAGATCAAAAGTATACATAAAGGTTCAAATATATACATACATTCCCACTAGTATTTGGTTAAATGTCCCTTATTAAGTTGCACTTCAGACACTTTTGGTAGCCATCAACAAGCTTCTGACATAATACTGTCTGGATAATTGACCCCTCTTCCTGGCAGAACTGGTAGAGTTCATTTAAATTGGTTGGTTCCCTAGCACGAACCAGGCTTTTGCTAAAATCTAAGGAAAAATCCTTAGTATGAGCATGTGATAAGGAAATTAAATAATGTGAAATGTAATAATAATAACAACAATAATAACAATAATAATAATAATAATAATAACTCTGATCAGGGCTTTGGGAAAGCCATTCCAGCAGCAGTTATCCTTCTTTATTCACTACAAAACCAACTTTGATGCGTCTTTGGGTTTATTGTCCTGTTGGAACTCCCAATTGTGCCCAAGTTGCAACCATCTACCTGTTGATTTGAGGTGAAGGTGAAGAATTTGGAGGTAGTTCTCCTTCACTATTTTATCCATGCTGCGCAATGTACCAGTTACCACTGGCAGCAAAACAGCCACAGAGCATGCTACTACTACCACCACCATACATGACAGCTGGTACAGTGTTCTTAGATTTACTCCTCCAAACACACCTCTTGTTATTGTGGTCAAATAACTATATCTTTGGCTCATCTGATCATAGAACCTTTCTACAGGAGGCATTTGTAGGCTTCTTTCTTGGTTGGTCCTCTTGGTCCATGATGATATAAACCTCTCTTCAGTGTTGACAGAGACGCTGGTGTTCTAGCCGTTTCCAGTTCATGGCAGGCTTGAGCCTTGGTGGTTCCTGGGTTGTTCCTGAACACCCTAACCAATTTACTCTCATCTGAGGGTGACAGTTTGGGTCTTCTTCCAGACTTTGGCAAACTGGTGGCACATCTGAATAACTTGTCCTCATGTACAATTGTTTGAACTGATGATCTTAGAATCTGCAGTTGTTTAGAAATGACTCCAAGAGACCTTCTGAACTTGTGTAAAGCTCCAGTTCTCCTTAGATCTTCACTGAGTTCCTTGGAATTTGCCACTGTTCTCAGTAAGGTCAATCCAATGAGTGCTGTCAAACAAATCCTTTTTATGCTGGCAAAGAGAAACTACCAGTCGTAGTTAATCATGATCACTAATGAGAAGTTCAGAGGACTTGACTTTGTCAAGTTAAGACACAAGGCATTGTGGAACCTTCAAAACCACTTATTAAAATATTTAAGTGAGGGTATGTATACATTTGAGTCTGTATGTATATTTTTGACCCTGTGTGGATTAGAGAAACTCAATTCAACTAAATTCAAACTTGTGCACCCTATTCTTGTTTTTTTCAAGTCATTAAAGATGTATTCTGTACAATCATTCCACCCTGGAAAAAGAACAGTTCAAAGAAATAATTAAAAGCCCCAAATTCCCATGACATTCATGCCCATGATGAGCGGATGTATACTTCTGACCGTAACTGTAGCTAATCTTAAGTAGACCTACCACTTTTTAAGCGCCATTTAGTAATGTGTGTGTCATTTAGTTATGAATGAAAATGAACTCTCTGTACCAATTCCTGAACATTTCTCTCTTTATTCATCACATTCATCCCTCCGTGCCATCTACACTGACTGAGAAGTAGTTAATTTGCAAGGTGGCTTTTGAGGAAACCCGTTGACAGCATGAAATGAAGTTTCCAATATGCAATATTTTCACATTCTAAATACTCTATAGCAGTGGTTAGTCTTGAGTTTAAAATATATATATACAGTACACTGTTAATGATGGATCATTGGGAAAATTAAACGTAACTGAGCTCATTCTCTCACAACCCTAATTTAACCCTAGTATTACAGGATGTGAGGCCTTACCAAAGAAGTCCACAGAGCAGACATCAATCACAACAGATATAATATTGATTTAAAGGGGAAGCAAGTGGCGCTGGGGTGGAGGTGGGCTGTAAAGCAATTTGCATTGCCACAGAATGTTGACAGTACCGGAACATCTTCAAATGGGCACCCTTGATGAGATTTATCAAGCCGGTCTAATGCTGATCTAACACTGATCTTCCAGGATTGAGGCTAAGCCTAGCTTCATAGTCTGCCTGAACTAACAATATGGTCTATCTTTGTACATATAATACCTTTATCACATAATTTGCATTCTCCTTCCTCTAGATTAGACTGGGGTCAACTTGGCAGCGGCTGACCTCAGCATTGGCAGTAATTCCATACATGTGACCTCACATTAAAGCCAAAAAATGACTGCACTGTTGTTATCATTAAACATCCCTTTGATTCTGTAAAAGGCAGCAAAGGTCACATCAAATCAGGCAGGGTCACAGATGTCGTGTATTATAAGCCATTAAAGGCTTCAAATATCCTCTTATTTTAAAACAGTCTCTTGCTATTTGACATATTTTCCCATAGGGAAGCTGTAAGGTGACCAGACTGAGAAAACTCCACCTGTTTGGGCCCATAAGCTATATAAAAAAGTATCAGGATGTATTTGTAAATACAAATCGACCCAGCTCTGCAATCTGTTAGTCCAGTGAATGGAGGCAGAGAGTAAGTAAAAGTCAAGGAAATGTGCTTCAGAGGAAAGCTGAACTAGAGAAGGCTGCAGAGACACATCATCCATCTCACTGTCAGCAACTCACCACGCTAAACTCACCATGCCTTCATGTCTGTCCCTGCCCTCTCTCCCGCTCTATTTCTGCCCTGCAATGCCCCCTCTTCCCACTTCATATGCACACAAACACACACAATAGCTGTACATTGTAATTTTCACACAGCAGCTGTTTTAGCCTGCCATAAAAGTGGCATCCCTCTAGCTCTTCTCTTTTTCGCTCCCATCTTTTTTCTTTCCCATCCTTCCACACTGCGTCCATCCATTCGTCCATATATACTTTATGTTCCTCCCAAGCTGCTGGTTTTTCTTGTCCTAGCGTTTCCACACTGCCTGCGGCTCAAAGCGTTTGAGTCTGTGCACTGCGTTGAGATGTGTGTGCAGATGATATGCCAATGCTGAACTTTCCATGAACCATTATGCATATGTTCCAAGTTTAGGGGCAGTATTTTAAGTTGCAGACTAACAAACAATAGGAATAGGAAGCAGTGTGACTTTACTGCTTATAGCTAAGAATAGAAAACAACTTCCGTCTGCTTTTGTTTGGTGAACACAAGTCAGAGCTCATTTTTATTGATTTTGTTGATGCAACTTTTTAATTACTGGTAAACACTACCAAGCGTTAGAAGGGTGTGTAAGTGAGCATTTAAGAATCCAGGTGGGGTCTCTCTGATTTCTTGTAACCAATAGGATTACTGCTTTATGACTGCTTCACGTTCACTTAACAATCCCCCAGATGCCTAATTGTTTCCCTAATGATGCTGGGCCTAATGGAGGCTGTTTACTGGTATTCATTTGATAGCTCTGGCCCAGTAATTAGACTGCACCTCAGCTCCATTACACAGCAGGCAGGAGGGACTGGGCCTGGTGGCACATACAGTATGTGTGCATGCCCAAGAGAAAAAAAAGAAGTGAATTTAAAGAACACAGGCCTGATGCCTGCAACACACACACACACACACACACACACACACACTCCAAAAGCAGGCTGCAGACCCAGGAGATGACTGTGTTCAGCTGGAAGTGGCAGTGCCACTTTGCATTCAGAGTGCCTCTCATTTGCCTGCAGTCTTCCACAGACATTTCTTCCAGTTGCTAATTCTTACCACTGCCTCTTATCATGAGTTACATTGTACAGAATGGTGCTCAGCATTGTCTTGGCAAAGGGCTTCAAATCAATATCTATGGGTTCTCTTGAAGTGAATAAAATGCTCAACCCCTTGCCTGTTACATTATTGTAACTCCCAACAGATAGAGATTCAGTGAATCAGCTGCCTTGAATGCAAAAGTTAAAACTGTTGTACTCTAAAATACACTATAAAACTTTTAGGAGTTTGGTAAATTGGTTATCTGTTTCCGACATACATTTCTGTCAGAACCCACTTCAGTCAAAAAAAAAATAGAGTAGCAATGAAACCCAGCACAGAACAGGGCAAAATCCAGTGCTATCTGAAACACTGACTGAGACAGAAGTGGTATAAAAAGGAGGAAGAGGAGTGGAGATGGGTTGCATTGTGGGTTGCAGAATATGCCACAACTGTAGTTCAACTCAAATAGTGGACCCTATATGACATCTGGCAAGTTGAATGCGTAGAAATGTGTGAACTGAACTTGGTTAGAGAGATTAATTGGAATTCTTTAGCAATA